>OY740788.1:16754092-16839092 GCA_963514005.1 Raja brachyura
TTTAAACATGTCCTCTGGTTTTTGATTCCAATATTCTGGGTAAAAGACATTGTGTACACTCTATCTATTTCCCTCATGTTTCACTGCACCTATGTCAGATCATCCTTCAGCCTTCTGCGCTCCATGGAATAAAGTTATATCCTTCCCAACCTTTACCTATGTCTCTAGTCTTCAGAGCCTGGTAAAACATCCTTGTAAATTGTAAACCTATTTCTCACTGATGGATACAGAGTGAATATTTGGAAATGATCTAACCTGCAGCGAGAAAGAGTTGTAGAAGAGAAGAATGATTCTATCAGATAGTAGTAGATCGGTGTCTTAGAAGAGCATGCAACGAGTCATCACACTCGGCACCACCTCGTAGTGGTCATTTCCCTACTCCTCAACATCCTCCCACTTACTGGACATTCCCTTGCCTTCTTACAGCTCCTCATACACGTCACCTCACACATCTCTGGACAAATTACATTTTTCCGTATCCTCGCCATCGATCCCTTACTGTGGCCTAACGCTTTTCTCCTTGATATCAGCCACATGGACATTATTTATAACATTTGCAAATATCAACAATTTTATCTCAATCGCCAAAGACAACAGTGGAGTCCTGCACCCGATGGAACCTCACTGGTAACAGACAATCTACTTACCATTGTATTTCAAGTCATTCTTACCTACATCTATGTTATATATAATGTTATCGCGGGTGCTGATATCAGGAAACTGAAGATCTTGTGCCTCTATTCTAAAGACATGTGCAGGAACATTGCAAATGTCATGTCTAAACCAAGTGCAGGCAAGTTGGTTGGAGAAGGTTATTTGCTGGCAAAGGGACACCCACTAAGTGGGAGACATTGAAATGCAATATGCAAAGAGTTCAAGGCCTGTAAGTTCTTGATAGAGTGAAAAGCAAGGCTGGTGGTAGTAAGGAACACTTGATTAAAGGAGATATTGAGATCTAATAAGGAAAAGAAGAAGGCATGGGTTACATAGGCCATCAGGGATCAAGGAAATCCCTGGGCCACAGGGGATGCAGGAGTCTACATAATTAAATCATGGGGACACTAAAGGGGCATGAGATAGCTTTGGCAGAGGTTAAGGAGTATCCAAAGAAATATTGTAAGGATATTAAAAGTAAGAGGGCAACCAGGGAGAGAATGAGGTGCTTCAAAGACCTAAATGGACACAAATGCATGGAGCCATAAGAAATGTGAAATGTCCTCAATTAATATATATTATCTGTTTTTATTGTAGAGAGACATGAAGAGAGAAGAACTCAGGAACATCACTGGTGATGCATTGCAGACAGTCTGCATTACAGTAGAGATGGTGCTGGACATCTAAAAATGTCCAAAGATAGATAAATCTCCAGGGCCTGATCTGATATATCAAAAAACACTGAACAAAGCGAGAAAAGTAAATGCAGGAGCCCTGGCTGATAGAAATGCATCACCATTAGCACCAGGTGAGGTTCTAAAAAACTAGAGGTTGACTGATATTGCCAAAAGCACAAAGAGTGGATAACACCAGAAACACTCAACACAATCCAACGGAGGAGAAAGTTAAAGGAGAAAGTGAACAATTCAAGAACAAGAGCTGATAAGGCTTTGGCCCAAAAGGAGTACAACAGATGCCACAAAGAAGTGTGAAAGAACATCAGGAGGGACAAGAGAACACAGGTGAAGAGGCTAGCCAAAGAGGCAGAAATTGCGGTGACTCAAAGGGACATGAGGGATCTATATACCATCACAAGGAAATTTTCCGGCACATATCTGCATAGTAATAAACCAATACCGACAAGAACGGTCAACTGCTTTCAACCCAAGAGGCGCAACTCGACAGATGGCTAGAACATTTCGAAGAAGTCCTAAACAGGCCACCACCGGTTGTTCAGACACACATTCCCAATGCCAGGATACCACTCCAAATTAAGTATGACAGGCCAACAATATCAGAAATAAAAGGCTGCAATCAAACAACTGAAAACTGGCAAGGCTGATGACCTTGACAATATTCCACCTGTAGCCCTGAAAGTAGATACAGACTCATCAACAGATATGCTCTATGTGTTCTTTGGGAGAATTTGGGAAGAGGAAAGCATACCCACAGAATGGGCAGAGGGATACATCGTGAAACTGGCAAAAAAAGGTGACCTAAGAAAATGTGACAACTACCGAGGGATCACCCTACTCTCTGTACCCAGTAAAATTCTCAACTGTCTTCAGGAAGCTGTAGACAAGAGGCTACGGGACCAGCTGGCAGGACTTCGGAAAGATCGCTCATGCACAGACCACATAGCAACATTGCGCATCATCATTGAGCAGTCTATTGAATAGAACACCTCACTGTATATCAACTTCATCGACTTTGAGAAGGCATTTGACAGCTTAGACAGGACAACACTATGGCGCCTAATGAACCACTATGGAATTCCCACCAAGGACATAAGCTTAATTAAGAACTCGTCTGATGGAACCTCATGCACAGTTGTGCATGTAGTTAGGCCAGCTCTCTCAGAGCTTTATGTCAGGACTGGTGTAAAGCAGGGATGTCTATTGTTACCTTTCCTGTTCCTCCTGGCAATTGACTGGATCATGATGGAAACAACTGAAGGGAAAAGAATTAGAAATCAGTGGACAATGTTGGAGCAGCTAGATGATCTTGACTTTGCAGACGACATAGCTCTCCTTTCACACACACAGATTCAAATGCAGGAGAAGACAGACAGGCTCTCACAAGCTGCAACAAAACTTGGTCTTACACCCAATACAGCAAAGACACAGGTGATGAGGACCCACTCTAAAACCAGCAACCCTATCCTTATGCACAGCACTGCTCTAGGGGAGGTAGAAACATTCACATACCTAGGCACCGGAGGGGCAAAGGCAGACATAAAAAGTAGAATTAATAAGGCTAGGATGGTGTTTAATATGCTCAGGAAGATCTGGAGCTCGAAACACATCTCAATCAACACCAAAATACGTATCTTTAAATCAAATGAGAAGCTGGTGATGCTGTATGGATCAGAGACATGGATAACAACAAAACATACCACAAACCGGCTGCAAACATCATTAACACCTGCCTTAGGAGAATACTTAACATCAGGTGGAGAGACAAAGTAAGCAATGTGGACCTGTGGAAAAGAACAAGCCAGGAACCCATTGACTTACAAATTCGAAGGAGAAAATTGAGTTGGATTAGACACACCCTCAGGAAATCTGTCACAAACATCACCCGGCATGCCCTGAAATGGAATCCCCTAGAGGAGTAAAGGGCTTAAGAAGAAGAAGACGATTCTGAGGGATAAGATATACATGAATTTGCAAAAACAGTGGTGTCTTAGACAGTATGGCTTTGTGTATGGGAGGTTATGTGTGATGAACGTTTGATTTGTTTGAAAAAGAAACTTAGAAGATCAATGTGGCTGGGGTGGTAGACGTAGTCTCTCTGAAAATCAACTAGGCCTCAGATAACATTCCATAAGGTAATCTGCGCTGGAAGGCTAGATGGCATGGTGTCCATGGTGAGATGATTAATTGGATACATAATTGACTTGATGACAGGAAGTAGAGAGTGATAGTGGAAGGATATTGGACTGGAGGGCCAATGGTGTGCCTCAATGGTTGGTGCTGGGCCCTTTGTTGTTTGTTACCTACATCATTGATTATGAAGGGAATGTACAGGACACGGTTAGTAAGTGTGCAGATGACACTAAAATAGTAAGATTAAATAAGAACTTACCAGTTTGAAGTTTGATCTTTGTTTTATGAGGAGTTACGATGAGGGATTACGTGAAGATGGCCACCAGAGCGCCTGTGCGTCATACTTCAAAGCAGTGGCGTGAAATCACAGTAACTACAGACGAAGTGATATAGTAAGACTCAGAAGACTAGAACTACCAGATGGTCTTTGAGATTATGAGGGTCGGGAGCGGAGAGCACGTAATCCCTCATCGTAACTCCTCATAAATAAAGATCAAACTTCAAACTGGTAAGTTCTCGTTTAATCTTACTATTTTACTTTGGAGTCACGTGAGTGACTACGTGAAGATTTCAAAGCACTGTGATTTTATGCTGTAGATACAGTTCCATACGACACACTGCCTTGGATGACAGAGGATAAATAAATAATGTATTGAACATTATTTAAATTATACAATGAACGTTTTAAACAATAGAAGATCAGTAATAACCCCTCTTTCGCAGGGGAAATTACAAAGGAGAATTCAAACAGAACCCAAAACAGCATGCCCAAATCTTTGCATTGCGAGGACAGGTTTATCATAAACCATGAAAAAGGTTCCTTAACTGTACTATCCTGCGGTGAAGATTTGGTCTAATGGCACGTCCTGTGCCTTTGCTGCATACGTTGACGCCGCCCTGGCGGAGTGATTTAAACACATCAGTGTCTACTTCAGTATAGTGCAAACCTGTTTCGGCCATCTAGAATAGTTTGTACTGACACCTTTGTATGAGGTTTTATGTGGCTGATGACCATCGCTGTTTCAGAGCCACTGAGACTCTTGATGACCTTGATATATTGGTTCAGGTGCGTAACTACACATATAGTCTTAGATCAATGGGTATATTTTAAGCTTATTTTGATTCCAGCCATCCCTGGCCTGCTCTGTTTGATTAGATCATATGCATAAAACGTAATATTATCTACAGAAGAATGCAAGCTGTCCAATCGTAACTTTTGCAATATCTGGACCCATAGTGCTGCCACTAGCACCATGAACATGATTACTTTGAGCGTTAACTTCTGGAAAGGCAGAGATGTAATTGGAGCCCATTGTCAAAGCAGTGTGAGAACTATGCTCACATCCCATATTTCCGAATATCTACATCTGGGAGGGTTTTGTTAAAATACCTCTTATGAATTGGGCCACCAATAGATGAGATCCAACAGAGTGTTGTCCGGACCCTTGCCCTAAATAGGAGGACAAAGCACTTCGAGCACTATAAATGGCACTGTAGCTTAACTGCTCGTCAAAATGCAATGTAGCTAGGAACTGCAATACATCCGGTATGCCTGCAACTTATGATAAGATATATTTGACTGTAAACAGAACATCTCCCATTTCTTAATATGAGATACATATCTTTTTTTAGTACTATCTCTCCAGCGCATCGTAATCACATCGACAGTCCTACTCGATAGTCCGCCTGGAACAGTCTGGTCAGAAGATACAAATCAATAAATTAATATGCTCATGTAAAGGGGAACTCTCCTCCTGTCCAATGTGAACCAACAAATTGCTGCAATTGGGATAATCATGAATGCCGTGTCATCAGTCTCAGAACCATTGGGACCATGGCTGTGTGGACCAGTTAGGAACTACCAAACGACTAGAGTAGTCGTGCTCTATTTTGGTGAGACATTGATTAAATGAGGCAGAATGGGGAAAGTGTAAGGACGTACGTCCCCAACGTAGCGAGAATGTATCCTCCACTACTGCCCCTAGATCTGGTTCCCAAGCCGTATTTATATAACTGGTGATTTATCCCAGATGCAACAGATCTATGTCTGGCAATCCATACCGGCTAACAATCATTTTGAAACTTTTGGATTCATCATCATTTTTGTGTTTGTCATTTAATTTACGTGACCTGGTGTCTGCAACTTTCACATTATCTTTACCTGATAGGTAGATATCTGAGACCCAGATGTTTCTCGTAATGCACCAGTGCCAAATGAGGTTAGGCAGACTGTCACAGAATAATGACCTAATTCCACCCATGTGATTGATATGCAACAACTGTGGTATTATCAATCTGAAGCTGCACATTCAAATCATGCATTGTTGAGCAGAATGCTTTAGGCCATATAATTCACCCAGCAATTCTACGTAGTTTACCCCATGCCTCTGCAGGACTAATGCTTCTTTCACATTCTATCTGCCACCACAGCCAGACTCGATATCAGTGGCTCCTCATCCTGAAACGCTCACATCAGTTTGTAAACTAAAGGTTATTGAGTCAGAATGTTTCTTGTACATCGCGAGACATTAGTTACAGTTTTGGCTGTAGGCAAAGTACTGCCATGTTAATTAATCAATGATGAACCTCAAATAGCCAATCATTCTAAATGGTACTAATCTGAACTTAATTTGATGGGTGAGGTGTTTTGTATCTGAATATTATGCATCTTTCAGATCTATGGCTACCATAAAACACCCTTTTGATCCCAGTTACAATACTGAATTTTTTATTTTAAACCGTTTATATTGGATCTTAAGAGTTAAGTATTATTAGGCCCAGAATGACTCGACACCCACTATCGTTCTTTTGGCTGGGGAATATTGGATACAAAATGTTAAGGCTGATATGCATCATTCACCCGTAGAGTTAGTGGTATTGAAAACCCCAATACCCAACCAGGTGTATTTTGTACGGGTGGATGTACTTCCGAGATACCTATTCGAGATCCCCGGATACAGTCCAATATCCAATTACCCCTTCCTAATCTGAAAGGGTATGGTTTTTGAGGTGGCATCCTGGTCTCAGTTTTTGTCTCATCATCCAGGTCTTTCCCTGGATATTAGAGGATCTGCGCAAGGCTGTGAACCATGGTTTGAGCATAGGCTGGATAGTTATTCATGAATATTAAATTCTAAAAAATGGGCATTACACAGCAGGGCCCATATCCTGCTGTGTTTAGATAGTGGCCTTGCCATTTGCCCAAACACCATTGTTCCTGCTCCAACCAGTTTTTTTTAGGACTTCTACAGCCTAACTCATGCGCCCTCATGATGCGCTCCTTTAGAGCGATGCACAGTTAACAGGTGTTTGATATGTCTTGCAAAGTTTCCTCCATTATGAAGTCCTGGAACTCGTGAGAGGCCATTAACTTGCTGGCCAGATTCTTATCCCTGGCTTCACCAGTTCCCGCCGGTATGGCAAATTGCTGACCACATCCGGCACACCAGGAACATTGCTCATGTGCTTTGGTGTATGCACATAAGCAGTGACACCAAACTTCAGGGTCAGATTCATACTGCCCTGGCTCTCCCAGCTGATGCTCACGGGAGGTCACACAGACAGCCCTAAACAAGGTGCTGCTGTGCTGGGTCCCCAAACTTCAGGGTCAGATTCATACTGCCCTGGCTCTCCCAGCGCATGCTCACGGGAGGTCACACACACAGCCCTAACAAGGTGCTGCTGTGCTGGGTCCCCATATCCTGGCTCTCCTGGCTCATGCTCACAGGAGGTCACCACTTCAGGTCAGATTCATACTGCCCTGACTCTCCCGGCTCCTGCTCACGGGAGGTCACACACACAGCCCTAAACAAGGTGCAGCTTTGCTGGGTCCCCATGCTGACTCATAGGCCTACTATGCTTCATATGTGTATGGCTCTTCTGCTTAACGGAGCTCTGTTATAGGTTGCTGCTGAAAGCCGCTGGGGACCTGGGGTATAACCCTGGCTGGAACTCCTCCTGGTTGTATTATTTTGGTATGAGGTGTTCCACGTTGTCCAGACATCCCCAATGTTAATTTTAGGAAAAGTCTTCTGGCCTCACTCTAGAGTTGACAGACCTGGACAATTAACTCTTAGCCTGCCTCCCGACAGGAGTGGCCACAGCGCTTTAAAGCACCGGAGTTGCTGCTGCTGGCTGAACTGCCGGTGGCTCTGAAGTCGGCATCTCTAAATCCGTCGTCATCCGCTGACCGCGGCTACGAGTTCATCATAAGGGTTTTTTCTCCATACTTTTGAGAACAAGCAAGGCTGACAGAACTTCCTCTGCCACATCCTCAGCCTTAATCAGCTGTTGTTTTGTTAAATGCCTCGACATTACGATGACCCAGGCAAGGGTAATTACTGGATGCTGGACCTGACCAGCGACGACGTGAATTTTTTCAAGAGGGGACTTTGCCTTTTGATGTCTGGACTGGGCTCCTTGCACCATCCGCATACCCTCTTAATTACTCCAGCGCCGCCTCCAGTTTTTTGAACCAGGCTCTCAGTTATAGCTTGGGAGTTTGGAATAATTCTGCATAGAATGTCCTTTTCTTACATTTGTACAGCAGTTTTTAAAATGAAATAAATTCCTTGGTGAGCATAGAATAATGCTCAGTGTTTGTGGATCCGGGGTGGAGCATATGGCCAGCGGGGATATCTCTCACCCATAATTGAAGGGATACAGTGAACCCTTGCTCTGTCAGATTACTTCCCATCCCTGCATTACACGCAGGCGGTGTAGCAGCAGAACGGACCCAGGATGCGTTCTCTCCGACCCCTATCCACCTCCCCATGCGGACTGACCACAGGTAGGTTTACTCTATAGGCGATATACTCGCCTTATTTTCATTATTTTAATTTTCTCCCTTTAGGAAAATGTCCCTGATGGCTCCTGTAACTAGCCTTACGGGACCTAGCAAATTGCAGCAAGTTTAAAACGCTTACCTGCGGGTGTTTTACTTACCACTGGTGGAGCTGCGCTCTCCAGCCTGTCGGTGTGCAAAATGCGTTGGATGTAATGACGCGCAGGCGCTCTGGCGGGCGAAGTAACTCTGACTCCGAAATAAAATAGACGGTGTTGTAGGCAGTAAAGAAGGTTATCAAGAATTACAGCGGGATCTTGATTTAGTTGGTCAATGAATGGAAAGTGAATTTTATTTCACGTAACTTTGCAAGGTGTTGCATTTTGTGAAGTAAAATGAGGGTAGGACATTTATAGAGACAGCTAGGGGAATTGCAGAAGAGAGGGACCTTGGAGTGCAAGGACAGAGATCCCTGAAAATATGCCACCGGTTGACAGGCTAATGAAGAAGGCATTTGGCACACTGTCCTTCATCAGTCAACACATTGAGTAGAGGGCATCTTGGTCAGCATGGATGTGATGGTAGGAAAGGCCTGTTTCCTTGTTGAATGATTCCATGAATTCCCTGAGACACCCAGGTACTGCACAGTTACACGTTACACCTTCCAGGGATTGCACCGCACAGTTAAACCAGTACAGGAAGAAGATAGAGAGTGATGACAGGAATGAGATAGCAAACATGGTGATATAGTGTCAGGACAATAACCTCTGTCTTAATGTCAGCAAGGTGAAGGAGCTAGTTATTTACTCCAAGAAGCATGGTGGAGTACATTCTCCAATTTGTATCAGAGTTTAGTTTGAAAAGAGCTCTGGTCAAGACCGCAAGAAATGACGTACAACTGCAGATGTATCTCAGTCTATTCCACAGACCAGACTTCCCACTCCATCTATACCTCACTCATCCTTGGAAGGGCAGCCAACGTAATCAAAGCATTGTTCCACCCCAGTCATTCCTTCTTTTTCTCCCTGATGCCGACCGGCAGAAGATATGGAAGTTTGAAAGAGCACATCTGCAGACTCAGGAACACCTTTTTTTCCCTCTGTTATCAGGCTTCTGAACTGTCCAGCCATCAGCAACAATACAGTCCAATTCACCTTTATACCAGTGAGGACATTGAAATTTGTCTATGGGACAGATGTGCTACAATTTGGTATAATGTTGAGAATTATATTCTGCACTCTTTTTCCTTTCTGTTGGTCTATTTATTGCCTTTGAGTTTGAACTGTTTCTATTGATGTCTGGTTTATCCGATTTGTTTGGACAATATGAAAAACAAAGTGTTTCACTGTACCTCAGTATATGTGACAATAATAAACCAACAGATTTAAGCCTCACAACTTTCTGCGAACCCACCACACTGTTACACCTTATACTAATCTGGAACCACACCACATTGCTGAACATTACACCCTGGGACTGCACCACAGGAACACCTTACACTTCATTGGGATTTTACCGCACAATTACACCTTACTTCACTGGGACTGCACCATACAGTTAAACTTAACAATGGGCACAGCAAGTCACTGTGTTGACAATGGGGGAGCATTGACAACAGTTGGGGGAACTCATGTGACCATAGTTCTATTAGTTTAAAAATAATTATAGAAAAGACAGATATGGTCTTGAAGTTCGAAATTGGGACCAGACAAATTTTGACATAAGTAGACACGAATTTTCAATAGTTGATTGAATAAGTATGTTTGCAAGGGAAGGGAATGCCAGGCAAGTGGTAGGTCTTAGAAATTAAATTACAACTGTACGGTGTCTGAGATTCTTATCCAAGATGTATCTGTGCTTATGTATAATGATACATACTGAACTGTATGTTAAAATGTATTTCACTGTACCTCTTTACATGTAACAAATAAAGTGCCACTGAACCATTGATTTTGAGGCTCTAGTTAGAATAAAGGAAACCTGGATCAGGTAAAGCAGTTCAGAGGCCAGAAATATGTGTAGGTTTAGATTTAGGTTTAGGGTTTGTGCTTATTGTTGTCACATGTACTAATGTACAGTGCGAACCCTTTGTTTGCCTGCTTTCCAATCTTATCATATGATACCATTTATGAATACAAAAAAGACAAATAAACTGCCAATGGTAGAGTCTAGAAATAACAAATAGATCTGATACTCCAGGCAGCTTGTCCTTCTGTTCTATCCTTCCTCATGCATTTATAGAATGTTCTTTTAAGCCACGGTAACTCTTTCTGAGGTATATCTCAAGCAATAGGTACAATAGGAGAAACAAGGAACTGCAGATGCTGGTTTAAAAACGAGACACAATGTACTAGAGTAACTCAGCGGGTCGGGGAGCAAGTCTGGAGAACATGGATAGGTGATGCTTCTGGTCGGGACACTTCTTCAGTGAGATACATTGAGATAAATGTAGTGTGGAAAGGAGAGGGACAGAGGTGAGAATGGTCACTGATACAAGCGCACGGCAGGTAGAATATAGTGAACAATTTTCTTTGTGTTTCCATTTCATTGACCTTGTGTTTCCATCCCAGTGCTTGTACATCAAGTGTATTGCTCCACAGCCTGTTGTTCATTTGCTAATTGATGTTTCAGAGGGTGCCAACGTGGTAATGTGTTTATTCTGAGCTGGGTAACTAAAATCATAAGATCATAAGATCATGTGATAGGAGTAGAATTAGGCCATTTGACCCATAAAGTCTACTCTGCCATTCAACCAGGCTGATCTATCTCTCCCTCTTAACCCCATATTCCTGCCTTCTCCCCATAACCTCTGACACCCGTACTAATCAATAATCTATCTCTACCTCAATTATATCCACCAACGTTACCTCCACAGCCTTCTTTGGCACAGAATTCCACAGATTCATCACCCTCTGACCAAAGAATGTCTTCATCACCTTCGTAAAAAAAACGTTCTTGAGTTTGAACTGATTCTATTGACTGGTTTGCCTGATTTGTTTGGACAACATGTTATATGTGACAATAATAAACCTAAAACTAAAGCCTGGGACAAACCTACAGAGTTGAACCTCACAACTTCCTGGGACCACAGCACATAGTTACATCTTACACCAATCTGGGACCACACTACACAGTAACACTTTACACCACCATGCCCACCTCACACAACTCTATCATGCGTTTTATTTGCCCCATTGTCTCATTGTTACCATATATGTCCAGTCCCTTTACACTTCCATCCCCTGCATGAAATGTCTCCAAGTTCCTCCCGTTCTTCTTTGAACAGAGTCCTAAATCATTTTTCCTCTGCTAACACCCTCCTCCAACTGGCAGAACCTGTCCTCACCCTTAACAACTTCAATTTTGTCTCCTCTCATTGCATCCAAGATATAGATGCTGCCATGGACACTCGCATGAGCCCCAGCTATGCCTGACTTTTTATTGGTTAAATCGAAAAGTCCTTGTTCCAAACGTACACTGGCATCATAGGGTTCAGAAAAGATTTACGAGGATGTTACGAGGGTGTGAGCTACAGGGAGAGGTTGAGTAGGCTGGGATTCTATTCCAGAATATGTAGAATATGTATATTCGCTCAATAGCCCCTTACCCATGGGGTGCATCTAGTGTATATATTTAGTTGATACCAACAATTAAAGAATTGGTAACTCATGCAAATCTCCAATACCTCCATCTAGATATGGTATTCGGAACTTCTCACCTTAGAGTCCTTAGCATCAGTTTGTAATAACTGAATTTGACTGACCAAACTGCTGGAGCAAGTTCAAGTTCAAGTTCAAGTGAGTTTATTGTCATGTTCAGCAATGTTGAATACTGTTTTTTCATCATTGTGACTGAGGTGACTTCAGCTGATAATAACACAAGGTTGTTAACAATGTCCTTTGAGAGGTCGCTACTTTGTACGATATCAGTTCCTTTATTTTCTCAGCTGAAGCACAGCTACTACATTGCCAATTACTCTAGATGAAATAAAAGTCAGTTTATAACAGGTTGCTATTAACTCCAATTGCTTGCCACAGGGTGGAGTCATAGGCTAATTAATAGTTAAAGGTAAATCCCAATGACCAACGAACAGTTTATTCCATTCTGCAATGTTTTACTGTTATTAGTACAGTTATATTGTCTTTGATAACCTCTGTAATGGGAATTGCATAGCATGGATCTTTGAGACGCTTATGAATCTGTTGTTAGTCAGGAAAATAAGTTTTCATATTTGGGAAATTCATATGCCCGACACTCTCCATTTTCATAATAAACATGCCACTCCTGCCTTATTCCCCTCAACCAGATGTTTTTATCCTTTGTGTGTTGTATAACAATTGTAAATTTTACAACTTGTGAACGGTGCACTTATCCATGTTTTGAAAGTGCTAAACCCACTTTGTTGAGTAGGGTTGGTAAGGTGCATGGAATATCTGAGCTATCATGCTGCCCCCAGCTCCAGTGAACCACCTACTGCCGATGAGCGCCTGGGGTGCGTTCTGAAATTATAACCTTCACCCGCCATTGGCCTAATTGATTAGTCTACTAGGTTTTCTTCTCCTGTTGAATAGGCCTACCTGAATAACAGATTCGGTGGCTGGCTCTCACATCCCCCTGTTGCCGCTGTTCACCGCCGGCACATATATGTGCTTCAGTATGTTCCATCGACTTCCTTAGAGCCTGAAGTCAGTTATATCTTGAGCTTTTGCTCTTCCCTCCTTAGAGAGGGCGATTCGTAGGTAGCCCTAAACAGGCGCTACCGCAGGATGCAGGATACCTATACTGATATGATCCCATTGGACCTATACCCGAATAGAACATTCTGCTGGGATGGCAACTTTGTTGTCAGGAAAGGGTACCTCTGACATGTACCCTTCATCCCTTGGGGTATGCCCCATGGCCATACCCTGAGATTCAGCATCAGGAGGATACTGACCCGTCTTGGTCTCTGCCTCCAAGAGGGAGACCTGTAGCAGCTCTGTCAACTGGAGCTGCTGGTGTGGCCTGCAGAGGTGGAACTTTTGGCTCAACATTACCATCAGAGTCTGGGTCAGAACTAAAATGACCCATGGCTTGCACCTCGTCATCTATGAAGGTGCTATCAAACAGTTCTTTACTAGATGCTGTTGGCGCCTTTTTGTTCAGGGTCACGCTGACACTCCTCCTGCTGGCGTGTGCCCTGCTGTAGCACTGTATGCAACAGTTGCTGCATTTGGGATAGTCGTTTCAAATGCACTAACCAGCCCCGGTGAGGAATCATCCCCTGACTCTGCGGACCTTGCTAACCAGCCCCGGTGTGGACTCATCCCCCGACTCCGTGGGCGTAGCAGACTTATGTGTGAACTTGAGCAACCCTGTCCCAGGCGTTGCCGGCACCTTTTGACATGAAACAGCCCTGTAACAGGCGCTGCTGGCATGGCTCTCCCGTAGGCCGTCAATGTCACAAATGAAACAGCCCTGTATCAGGCGCTGCTGGCACGGCTCTCCCGTCGGCCGGCTCTTTCATACATGAAGCAGCCCCGTCAAGCGCTCCTGGCGCAGCCTGTCCCATAGGCCCACGCTATTACACATGAAGCAGCCCTATCCCAGGCGCTGCTGGTGCGGCCTGTCCCATAGGCTCGCGCTATTACAGTCTAGGCTCACTAAATCAACATTTTTAGTGTATAGCTTTACCTGTGAAGGGTTAAAGCAATTTTTAACCCTTCACAGCAACGTGCTAAACAAGAAGAATTTCATTGTCAGGGACATATGACAATAACTTTCTATGACTTTTAACTTTGCCTTTAACTTTTAACTTTAAGAAAAACACTATAACATACATTAAACATTATTATTAAGAGAAAAACCCTTGTAGCCCAACTCACCCGAGTCCAAATAGGGCTGAACGAGTCCTTTCTCCCCAATTTTATTCCCTGCCTGGGGACCGACGTCTGTGAGCCGCTGACCGCACTGTCAGCGACTCTGGCATTATTTCCTTGGCATCCCCGCAGGCTGGAAGCCGTTGACTGCCTTGTCAGCGGCTCATTATCTCACAACCCAATCCTTTTGCCGGTTATCCGCTTCCGCGGTCGGACCGGGGTTTCCCCACAGTCCATAACTGGTTCACTCGTCGGGCTGTGAAACTGGCAGGAAAACCTCTGTGAAGAGAAGCTCCTGCTTGAAAACCCCCTGGTAAGGAAAAACGAACTTACCTTCTAGGTTTACCGCCAGCAGGAGCGCTGCACTGCCAGGCTGGTGCTTGCGCCAATGTGGCTGATGTAATGACGCGCATGCGGCCTGGAAGGGCTTCTTCATGGAATCACTCACATGACTCCGAAGTAAAATAGGAATCCAAGTGGTAACTTTTTTCACACAAAGGGTGGTGGGTGTATGGAACATGCTGTCAGATGAGGTAGTTGCGGCTGGGACTATCCCATCGTTTCAGAGACAGTTAGACGGGTACATGGATAGGACAGCTTTGGAGAATATGGACCAAGCACAGGCAAGTGGGACTAGTGTAGCTGGGAAGTTGTTGGCCGTTGTGGGATGTTGGGCTGAAGGGCCTGTTTCCACACTATATCACTCTATGAATCAATGACTCTATCATCCCCAACACCTTCTCTGTCCCATTGACAACTGTATCTTGGATTCCCCTTGCACACTTGCTGAACATATTGATTTCATTAACTTTACCATTAACCTCTACCCTGCCCTCAAATTCACTAGGGAAATCTTAATCACTCTCTCTCCCCTTTCTTAATCTCTGCCTTCATCACAGAGTAGTATCCCAATGTGTCCCAGCCCCCATCCTCCCACAGACGGAACAATGGTGGAGTCCACTCAGAACATAGCTTTCAACAGCCTCTGCAGACAACACATCATTCTCTGCCATTACTGCCACCTTTAACAAAATCCCATTGCGTTATATTTTCCCATCCCCACCCCATTCCACCTTCCAAAAGATGCTCAACTCATTGGTTCCAACATCCCATCCCTTCCCCCTCACTAGGTGCCTTCCCCTGCAACTGCAGGAATTGAAACATCTGTCCCTATACTTCCTCCATTACATCCGTCCAGGGAACCCAGCAATCCTTCCAGGTAAGGTGAATATGTATCTCCTCTAATCTCATCTACTCGATGATCCAGATGTGACTTCCTTTACTTCGGCACGACCAAGACTCGACTTGATGGCATTTTTTGCAGAACAGGTAACATGTCCCTTAAGGCCAGCTGGATCTCCTGGTTGCTAATAATTTCAACCCTCTTTCCATTCCCATCCTGGGCCTCACCAACATGAGGCCACACACAAACTGGAGAAACAGCATCTCATAATTCACCTGCATACAAAGGTAGCATATAATGAACATTCCATTTTACAATTTTATGTTTTAACCTACACACAATCTCATTTTTACTTCGGAGTTACGTGAGTGACTACGTGAAGAAGCCCCGCCAGGCGCATGCATGTCTTTACGTCCGACGCATGGCACACTGACAGGCTGGAGAGCGCAGCTCCACCAGCGGTAAGTAGTAAACTAGGTAAGTGATTTTAAAACTTGCTGCAGGTATTTAAACTCCGTGCGACTGGTTCAGGAGCCAGCAGGAGTATTTCGAGATGGAGAAAGTTGTTAAAAAGTCTGCCCATCCGTAGCAAGAGTTTCACTCGCGGGACCGCGGTTAGTGCTCGCAGATCGGGTAGGGAGATACCGGCTACGGTAACGCCAGCTCTGACGCCGACTGCAGAACCAGTGCCTCAGGTCACTGTGGCCACTCCAGCAGGGAGAAAGGCCAAATGAAAATCAGTCAGGCACATTTTATCTGACGAGTGTGATGAAGAAGACTCCCCTCCTTCCAACAAGGTGGTCTGGGGACGTCAAGACAAAATGGAAAGAATGCTTCAAGCCATGATGAGCCATGAAGTATTCCAATTGGGGTCGCATGCCCCCAGTATTCCCCAAACAGCCTCAGGCAGAGGCCCATATGGCGAGCAGGACTTGAACGCCTACGAGTACCAATGAGAATCATCCTCACCTGCACCTTGTTTAGGGCTGGTAGAGACCTCCTTAGAGCAGGACTCGGGAGAGCCAGGGCAGGAGGAGTCTGACCCTGAAGCTGGTGTCACTGTTTTTGTGCACACACCAAGGCACATGAACCATGCTCCAGATGTCCCGGATGTGGCTAGAAATTTTGCCATTCCGGAGGGCACTGGTGAAGCCATGGAGGAAAATCTGGCTTCCGATATATACTACATGGCTTCTCACCAGCTCCAGGATTCCATCATGGAATAGACAACAACACGTTACCAGACACCTGTTAACTGTGCGTCGCTCAATGTGCCCACCGTGAACTCTGCTATCTGGGCACAAATGAGCGCATCGATGAGGGGGCAAGAGCTCCATTTCCAGAGAGTCCTCAAATTAGTGGGGGCAGGTATCACGGCTTTTGGGGAAATGATCCAAGGGGCACCGATCTTGGGAACACAGCATGATATGTTGGCCCTACTGTGCAATGCCCATTTCTAGATCAACTGTATCTGGAAAATTGCCATCAAGCCAACGTTAAACCCACGTTTCGCAGCTCTTTGTAGGTCCTCGAATATTCAAGCACCAAATTTCATATTCGGCGAAGACCTGCTGAAACAGGTCAAAGACCTGGAGGAAGTGGCCAAAACTATTGGCCTCATGAAAACCTACATACCCTCAGCCAGAATACCACCTCTCAGGTCTTTCTCAACCAGACGGGCGTCAGATGCTGGAGCAGGCCCAAGTAGAGTGTTACCAGTTGGACGCTGTCCATATCCACCTGCATATTCCAACTACAACCCCAACATGGCCAGAAGAGTGAGAAGTTCAAGATCGACTATGGAGGTACGGGTAACTCATTCAGTCAAGAATAAATCCTCTGGGGAACAACCTCCTGTTGGGGGTAGGTTGCAGTTGTTTTATGATGAATGGTGCTGCGTAACATCCGATCTGTTTATACTGAACACTGTCTCAGGGTCTCGAATTGAGTTTATGTCTGGAATGCATCAGCCTGCACAAAATATGCCTAGTCGGGTATTGTTTTTTTCTGGACCAGAAACTCTGCAGGTAAATGATGAAATTGGGGTTTTAATCCAAAAAGGGGTAATTGAGAAGACGGTATTTCATCCTCAACAATTTGTGTCCAATATATTCCCCAGACAGAAAAGAGATGGTGGGTATTGAGTCATTCTAGATCTAACCCAGTTAAATTCCTATGTCAGTATAGGCATTTTAAAATGGACACTTTCAGTACTGCTAAACAGCTGTTATCAAAAGGTTGTTATATGGCAACTATAGATCTGAAAGATGCATATTATTCTGTACCAATTCATCATCAGTACCGTAAATACTTGAAATTTAGTTGGATGGGACAGCTGTGGCAATTTAAAGCATTGCCCAATGGGTTAACCTCAGCTCCTAGGTTGTTCACAAAATTGTTAAAACCAGTTCTGGCACTGCTTCATGCCCAGAATCACATTGTGATGGCTTATTTAGATGATATTTTAATCATAAACAACACTCAGGAAACAGCTGAGGAGTCGGTTAGAGCAACCAAACACCTGTTTGAGAGGTTAGGTTTTCTCTATTTGGGGTATGTCATTGATCCAGTTGATATGTCAGTGACTTTGCCTATGACCAAGGCTGTTGAAATCACGGAGGTCTGTAGCAGTCTCGTAGAAGAGCAACAACCCTCCATCCGGCAAGTAGCCAGTGTTATTGGTAAATTGGTAAATTGATGGCGGCTTTCCCTGCGGTGCAGTTTGGGCCTCTGCACTATCAAAGTTTGCTACGAGCTAGAGAACAAGCAATTAAAAAACATGCAGGTCATTTCGACAGACCAATGCAGTTGCCAGCCAAAGCCATCGCCGAATTGTAATGGTGGATAATCAATATTGCACGAAGTACCAAAAGCATTTTGACTCAACAACCTTCAGTGGTTTTACAAACAGATGATAGTGCTTTGGGATGGGTAGCCACGGACAGCGAGTTTAGCTGTGGTGGTAGATGGAGTGTGCAAGAGGAATTAATCCTGCAAAGGCATGATAAAAAATTACTTAGAATTGCTGGGTGCATTCTATGGATTAAAAGCATATTGTTCAGCAATGAATGATTTACATGTTCAGCACCAGATTGACAATACCAAGTGCAGTAATTTGTTGGTTCATCCGGTAACAGGAGAAAGTCATCCGTTACATGATCGTATTAAACTATTAATCTGCAGGTTCTGACCAGGCCGTTCCAAGGGCTTGGACTGTCGAGTAGGTCCATGCATGTGATTACTGCAGCTTGGAGAGATAGCACTAAAAAACAATATGTCTCATATTAAGAAATGGGAGATGTTTTGCTTCCAGTCAGATATATCTTATCATACTGCAAGCATACTGGATGTATTGGAGTTCCTTGCTACATTGCATTTTGAGGAACATTTGAGCTATAGTGCCATTAATAGTGCTCGGAATGCTTTGTCCTCCTATTTAGGGCAGTTTTCAGAACAACAATCTATCGGGTCTCATCTGTTAGTGTCCTGATTCATGAGAGGTATCTTTAACAAAAACCCTCCTAAGCCTAGATATACAGAAATCTGGGATGTCAGTATAGTTCTCACACTGCTTCGGCAATGGGCTCCAATCACGTCAATATCTTTTCAGAAGTTAACACTTAAAGTGGTTATGCTTGTGGCGCTAGTATCAGCACAACGCGTTCAAATATTGCAAAAGCTATGGCTGGATAGCATATATTCTTCTGTAGATAACATTACGTTTTATGTATATGATTTAATCAAACAAAGCAGGCCAGGAATGGCCGGAACCAAAGTAAGCTTTAAAGCATACCACATTGACCAAATGCTGTGTGTAGTTAAGCACCTGAGTCAATATATCGAGGTAACTAAGAGTCTCAGAGGCTCTGAGACAGCAATGCTCATCAGCCACAAAAAACCTCATAAAAAGGTGTCAGTCCAAACTATTTCTAGATGGTTAAAACAGGTTTTGGATTGTGCTGGAGTAGACACTCATGGGTTTAAATGTCACTCCACCAGGGCGGCATCAGCATCCGCAGTGAAGGCGCTGGACATGCCTCTAGATCAAATCCTCGAGGCAGCAATGTTCGAAGCAATGTTCAATATGTTATTTATTCACTAGTGTGTCAACTGAATATGTGAAATGGATCTACGGCATGATATCACAGAGCTTTGAAATCTTCATGTAGTCACTCATGTGACTCCGAAGTAAAATGGTAAGATTAAACGAAAACTTACCAGTTTGAAGTATGATCTTTATTTCATGAGGAATTACGTTGAGGGATTATGTGCGCTCCGCTCCCGGACCTCATAATCGCAAAGATTATCTGGTAGTTCTAGTCTTCTGACTCCTACTATATCACTTTGACTATAGTTACTGTGTGTTTACACCGCTGCTTTGAAGTATGATGCGCATGCGCCTGGCGGGGCTTCTTCACGTAATCCCTCATCGTAACTCCTCATAAACTAAAGGTCAAACTTCAAACTGGTAAGTTCACGTTTAATCTTACTATTTTATTTGTTTCCTCTCACTTTCCTGGACTTGCACTCATTTCTCCCCATCCCCCCTCCCATTCCACATATTCTTTCCTCTAGCTTCACAATTTTCACTTTTTCTATCCTTACCTCACACTATTGGTATGTTCACATCTGGCCTTTGTCCTTTCATTTGCCTATTGAACCTAGGCTTTGTTCTGCCCTACACCTCTTCCAGCTTTCTTCCACCCACCACAATCAGTCTGAAGAATGGTCTGGAATCAAAACGTGACCTATCCATGTTCTCAGAGAAGACAGCTCACCCACTGAGTTACTAAAGCCCATTTTGTCTTTTTATATAAATCAGCATCTGCTGTGCCTTATATCTCAAAGTTAGAGAAAAGTTAGCACCAGGAAAATCACTGTGTGACCTTGACTGACAGAAAGACTGCACAGGAAAGGGGAGAAAATGTAGAATGGAAACAAATTAATACCACCTGTAAATTAGCTACTGTTCCACAGCCAAAGAAATTAAAGAGGAGGAAGTGGTAGGTGATCTCAGTAACAGTGTGCACTATGTTATCAGATGACTGGGACCCTGATCATTGGGAGGGAGATATCTGGGATACGAGCGACTCAGATAGAGAATGGAGAGATGGAAAGGACAATGTCTCAATAGTGGAGGATATTGACTAGACAAAGAAAAGGAGAAAACGCAACAGATTTTGCAAATTGCCTACGGTTTCATCTAGAGGAATTTTATGGTCTAAACCCAAATAGACAAATCTTTTCTGAGATAAAGATACAGTGCTGGATTCATACTTCAGTCTCACATTCAAATGAAAAGTCGCAATAGGTTTGAGGCAATTTTAAGCCAAATTATGAGATCCTCAATGAGGCATTGGTGATGTATAGAATGGTTTGAGTTTAGGAGAAGGAAGTTCAGGAGTATAGTTTTAAATTATGGAGGGCTCCTGAGCAGCCGGAGGGAAATAAACAGGTGAGAAATGAAGGTCAGCTTAGAGAACAACGGGGAGAGCTCGGAATGGAAACATCACAGCCCAAGTGTTTACCTTGACCCTATCAGGAAGACAAAGACGTTGGACACAAATGTCCCAGTACAATGCCCTGATCCACTTTGAGACATTAAAAAGCATGTACAAAGAGTTCAAGGCCTGAAAGTTCTCATAAAAGTTAAGAACAAGGCTGGTGGAAGTAAGGAACACTGGATAAACGGAGATATTGAAGCTTTAGTTTGGAAAAAAATGCATGTGTCAAGGGAATCAAGGGAATCCCTGGACCACAGGGGATGCAAAAGTCTATTTAATGAAATCACAGGGACAGTAAAGGGCCATGAGATAGCTTTGGCAGGGAAGGTTAAGGAGAATCCAAATAAATATTGTTAGTACATTAAAAGTAAGAGAGCAACCAGGGAGAGAATAGGCTCCTCAAAATCCTCGATGGACACAACTGCATGGAGCCGTAGGAAATGTGAAAGGTCCTCAATTACTATGTATTCCCCGTTTTTATCGTAGAGAGGCATGAAGATGGGAGAACCCAGGAACCTGACTGGAGATGCATTGGGGACTATCTGCATTGCATTGGAGATGGTGCTGGATAGCTTAAATTGTACTTTGATAGATACATCTCCAGTGCCTGATATATCCAAGAACACTTCTGGAAAGCTCAAAAAGTAAATATAGGTGCCAGGGCTGATAGAAATGCATCATCACTAGCACCAGGTGAGGTCCAAGAAGAATAAAGGATGGCTGATGTTGTGTTTGTGTTTAACAAGGCTGTAAATAAAAGCTTGGGAATTATCGAACAATAAACCAAACATCTGAGCAACAGAGTAGCGATTACTTACATTTTTGTTTACCTTGAATTTGGATAATCAGGGAATTAGACACACCTTGATTATTTTAGGCGACATTTCAGGTCGAGACACTTCTTCGGGTCAGGGAAAAGAAAGGAAGAGGCAGAGACAATAGGCTTGTGGGAGAGCTGGAAAGGGGAGGGGAAGGTGGGAGAAAGCAAGGGCTACCTGAAATTGGAGAAGTCAATGTTCATACGTATAGCTTTGTATGTCAGAGATCATGTCCCACGAATGTTTGAATTTTTTGAAAAAGTAACTAAGAAGATCAATGAGGCCGGGATGGTAGACATATTCTCTTTGGAACTCAACAAGGCCTTTGATAATGTTCCACAAGGTAGGCTGCTCTGGATGGTTAGATCACCTTGTGTCCGTGGTGAGGTGACTAATTGGATACATAATTTGCTTGATGGTAAAAAGCAGAGTGTGATGGTGGAAGGTTTATTGACAGGAGGGCTAAATATGATCAGTGATGTGCCTCAGTGGTCGGTGCTGGGCCCTTTGATGGTTGTCATCTACATCATTGATTTGGGAGAGAATGAACAAGGCACAGTTGGTAAGTTAGCAGATGGCACTAAAATAGATGGTGTTGTAGACAGTAAAAAAGGTTATCATGAATTACAGTAGGATCTTGATTAAGTTGGTCATGGAATGAGAAGTGAAGCTTAGTTCAAGTAACTTTGCAAGGTATTGCATTTTGCAAAATCCAACTAGGGTAGAAAATTTGTAGAGTAAGCTAAGGCCTGGGTGTACTGCAGAATACATGAATCTTGGAGTACAAGTACATAGATTCCTGAAAGTGTACTCTGGTTGGCAGGTTAGTGAAGATTTTGACAGATTGGGCTTCATCAGTCAACACATTGCAAACATAAATTGGGACACTTTATTGCAAATATACCAGTTGATGATCTGTTTTGGTCACCGTGCTGCTGGAAAGATGCCATAAGTTCGGGAATAGAGCACTGGAGGCTATAGGTTTAAGGTGAGAGGGGCAAGATTTAATAGTAAGCTGAGGGGCAAAACTTTCACACAGAGGATGGTGGGTTTATGGAACAAGATGCCTGAGGAAGTGATTGAGATTGGTACAATAATAACATTTAGCAGACATTTGGACAGGTACATGAATCAGAACAATTCTTGAGGGATCTGGGCATACTAAGGCAAATTGATTTGTATAGATGGGTTCCTTGGTCAGCATGGATGTGTTGGTAGGAAAGGCCTGTTTCCATGTTGAATGATTCCATTAATTCCCTGGGACTACCAGGTACTGCACAGTTATATGTTACACCTTCCAGGGATTGCACCGCACAGTTAAACCAGTACAGGAGGAAGATAGAGAGTGAGGGCAGGAATGAGAGAACAAACGTACTGATATAATGTCTGGACTTCCTGGAACTGCACCACAGGTGCACCTTACACTTAATTGGGATTTCACAACACACACTATAAACCTCTCTGGAACTGCACCACACAAGTAAACTTTTCAAAGGGCAGAGTAAGTGACTGAGGTATCAGTGGGGGAGCACTGACCATAGTTGGGGACACACATGTGACCTTTTTTCTATTAGTTTTAAAATTGTTATAGAAAAGACAGACCTGATCCTGACATTGCTAATTGGTGCCAGGCAAACTTTGACATAAGTAGATGCGAGTTTGCTATTATTGATTAAAGAAGGTTGTTTGCAAGGGAAAGGAATGCCCTTGCAAGTGGGAGATTTTAGAAATTAAATTAGAATTGTAAAGTATCTGAGATTCTTATCAAAGATGCATCTGAGTGCTTATGTGTGGTGATAATTGTACTCCCTCAGAACCTCTTTACATGTAACAAATAAAGTGCCATTGAACTATTGAACCATTGATATAGATGTTCTGGTTAAAATAAAGAAAGCCTGGATCAGGTAAAGCTGCTCAGATCAGGTGAATCGTTGGAGAACGCAGTATGCAGGCACATAATTAAGAAGTAAATCATGGGAATTATTGAGGCAAAATTATTTATTAAGGCCAAATAGGGGCATGAGATCACTTTGCACAAGAGGTTGAGCAGAATTTATAGAGTTATTGCAAGAACATTAATGGTAAAAGAATAACAATATAGAGAGTAAAGCTGCTCAAAAAACAAAATTGACATAAATGCGTGGTGATACATGAGACAGGTGAGGTCCTCAATGAATAATTCTTCTCAGTTTTTATCGTGAGGAAAGAAATTGAGGTGTAAAGACTCAGGATTGTCAATTGAGATGCATTGGGGAAAGTCTGCATTGCAGTAGAGGAGGCTCTGGACATCTTTCACAACTCATTAATTCACTTATCCCTTCCCACCCAACACTCCCCTTCCCCAGGAACATTCTCCAGGAACCACAGGATTTGTAATACCTCTCCCAACAACTCCCTCACAGGCATCCAGGGATTCCAGCAGTCCTTCCAGGACTGGAAGTGAAGGAATGCTTTCCACATGCCTGGATGTGGGCAACACCCAAGAACCTCAACACCATCCAGGGCAGAGCAGCCTGCTTGACTGACACCCCATGCACAACCCAACACATTCATTCCTCCATTATTATCTGAATGGTGGCCGATAAGGAAAAGGGGAGATGCAACGAGACCTGGGTGTCATGGTACACCAGTCATTGAAAGTAGGCATGCAGGTGCAGCAGGCAGTGAAGAAAGCAAATTGTATGTTAGCATTCATAGCAAAATAATTTGAGTATAGGAGCAGGGAGGTTCTACTGCAGTTGTACAGGGTCTTGGTGAGACTACACCTGGAGTATTGCGTACAGTTTTGGTCTCCAAATCTGAGGAAAGACATTCTTGTCATTGAGGGAGTACAGAGAGGTTCACCATACTGATTCCCAGGATGTCAGGACTTTCATATGAAGAAAGACTGGATAGACTTGGCTTGTACTCACTAGAATTTAGAAATTGAGGGGGGATCTTATAGAAACTTACAAAATTCTTAAGGGGTTGGACAGGCTAGATGCAGGAAGATTCTACCCGATGTTGGGGAAGTCCAGGACAAGGGGTCACAGTTTAAGGATAAGGACAAGTCCTTAAACTTGTTTCACACAGAGAGTAGTGAGTCTCTAGAATTTTCTGCCACAGAAGGCAGTTGAGGCCAGCTCATTGGCTATATTTAAGAGTGAGTTAGATATGGCCGTGTGGCTAGAGGGATCAGGGGGTATGGAGCAAAGGCAGGTACGGGATACTGAGTTGGATGATCTGCCATGATCATATTGAATGGCGGTGCAGGCTCAAAGGGCCAAATGGCCTACTCCTGCACCTATTTTCTATGTTTCTATGTTTTCATCACCTACACTTATATACCTTTATTAGGTCAGTCCTTAGCCTCCTCTGCTACAAGGAAAATATACCCAAACTATTCAATCTATAACTGATATGTTCCAATCCAGGCACCATCAAAGTGAATCTCTGCTATACATTCTCTGGTGCCTTCTTACCTTTCCTACAAAATAGTCACGAGAACTTTCACATGAAACTCGAGGTGTGGTCTAACAATGTTTTAGAATGTTGGTTCATGACATCTCAGCTATTATCGTCCATGCCATTGTGGTTGAAAACAGGCACTTTATTTCTTCACACGCCATTTTCATGTCACTCTATTCTCAACTCTCTCCCTTGCCTCATCCCCCCCATTCCCTTCATCATCATTGAATGTAAATCTGGGAACTCCCACCCGAACACTATCACTCCACAATATTATCAAACAGCATTTACTCACCAATAATCACCTTATCAATGTCCATTTGGCTTTGCTGGAACCACATGGCTCCTGACATTTTCCAAGCCTAGGAATGAGTAGGTTAACCTATGATGAGCGTTTGTCGGCACTGGGCCTGTATTCACTGGAGCTTAGAAGAATGAGGGGGGGCCCAATTGAAATATACAGAATAGTGAAAAGCTGGGATAAAATGGATGTGGAGAGGATGTTTCCATTAGCGGGTGGGTCTCGGACTAGAGGTCGTAGCCTCAGAATTAAAGGACATTCTTTTCGGAAGGAGGAGACATTTTTTAGTCAGTGGATGGTAAATCTGTGGAATTCTTTGCCACGGAAGGCTGTGGAGACCAAGTCAATGTATATTTTTAAGGCAGAGATAGATATTTGATTAAAGCAACAATGATTGAATCACGAAGTAGACTTGATGACCTGAATGGCCTAATTATACTCCTATTCCTTATGACCTTATGACCTCAACATGGATCAGTGAGCTGAATTCCAGAAGTAGGGTGAGCAAAATGAAAACACTCGAGTGGTTAGAGTCATCACTTGCACAATGAAGGATGGTTTGTCCATTGATGGATGAACAACCCAGTCCCAGGACATCACTGTCAGAGTTCCCAGAGCAGTGTCTAGGACGCAACTATCTCCAAAACCTTCATCAATCACCTTCCTCCCATTATAAGTCTCGAATTGAGCTGTCCACTGATGACTGCACAATGAACAGTTCCATTCACAACTCCTGAACATGTAAAGCAGCTCCTGTCTGCATGAAGCAAGAGCTGGGGATGAATTAAAACCCAAGTTCCATCTGTCCATCAACAGTCCCACAACCCAACCATTTATGGATTCTCTCACTCCCAGATTTGACTTCCAACATACAGCACCGTGTCAGGTTCCCAATCTGTCATTTCCTCAAGGTTGCCCAGTTATCGCCACCCCTATCATTCACTCTGTATTAAATATTATTAACTGGCAGCAACCACAGGTTCACAGACACAGGGGTGCTGGGTCTGAGAAATGGGAATTCCAAGATTATGGTCAACATTCCTGAGGATACAGCTGTACACAGTAGAGTGGAGCCTGAACTGGAAGAACACAGAGTTCTGGGAGTTTTGTTGGGCTGGAGTAGGTTCACCATTATGTGATGATAATGACCTGGTTAAATGATCATTCACTGAACCTCCCACCTCTGTCATTCTTTAAAGAGGCAGCAGCGCCTCATGCAAACCCCCCACTCAGCAAGATCCCCATGACATTCCCATTGCACTCCATTCTCGTCTCACTCATAGTCATAGTGATATATTGTGGAAACAGGCCCTTCGACCCAACTTGCCCGCACCAGCCAACATGCCCCACCTACCTGCGTTTGGTCCATATCCCTCCAGACTTGTCTTATCCATGTACCTGTCTAACTGTTTCTTATACGTTGGGATAGTCCCAGCATCAACTACAGTACCTCCTCTGGCAGCTTGTTCCACACACCCACCACCCTTTGTGTGAAAATGTTACCCCTTAGATTCCTATTTAATCTATTCCTGTTTCACCTTGAACCTATATCCTCTGGTCCATTTATTTCCTCCATTCCTCCTGACATTGCCATCATAACTCAATTTCTTCCTCTAGATATAGTGCACGTGGAGAGGAAGTTCCAACTAGTGGGAGAGTCCAGGAACTTTAAAAACATACGAAGAGGGATTTCTTCATTCAGAAAATGGTGAAGCTGTCGTGTTCATTGCCGCAGAAGGTTGCGGAGGCCAAGTTAATGGATATTTTTAAGGTGTGGATTGAGAGATTCTTGATTAGCGTGGGTATCATGGATTATGGGGAGAAGGAAGGAGAATGGGGTTGAGAAGGAAAGATAGATCAGCCATGAATGGATGACGGAATAGACTTGATGGACAGAATGGCCTAATTCTACTCCTATAAGTAGGTATGTTGCAAAACTTACCTTTAGCGATGCTGCAGTTCTGCCGCTCCCCGTGTGCGCGACTTTGGCGCCTTTCAGAGGGGGGCGGGCTTAAAGTGCCGCTTTTCAACAGACTGGGATAATCGATGAATGTCGGGCGATTTAGTTGCGGAAGAAAAATCGCTCCGACATTTGATCAATTAAGGTATTTTTAAATTACTCTTGATTATTTATTAACTAGAGTAATTTAAAAATCACTTTCAAAAGCCGTGAGCACCGACAACCGGAAGGATTTTCCGTAGGGGAGAAAAAAAGGTAAATTGTTTATTTTTATATTAAAAGTTGGTTTTTCGGGAGGCTTTAATAATATTTTTATGTTGCGAAATGGGGTCCCAAAAAATGTATGAACAAACAGTATTTTTCCTGCCGACTTCACCGCTAACCGCAACGTTCCAATCCACGTTCCACAACCGCAACGTTCCAGCATTCCACTAAAACCCACTCGCTAGTTGATTTAAATGGCCATTAATTTCCAGGAATCAAACACTAAATTCCTTCTATTTGGCCCAGGGAAAATGAGATTTAAAAATTATGTTATATTGTGGATTATTGTGCGAATGTTATTTGGACACTTAGGCAATTTAAAAAAAGTTTATATTTTCTTAAGAAATGGATAGATGTTTAGATCTACTCATTGAATTTTGTAATTAGCTACAATTAGATAACTAACTAATTATATGCTTTAATTTCAGGTAATCCAAGTAAGATTGTTTAATATTTGTTTCAGAATGCTTCAATCTATAATAACTGAAAATTTCATTGAGTTCTCTTAATTTTTAAGAAAGTTATGGGCTTTTAACTTTTCCAGATCACAGCTTTTGAGTTAAGTCAATTGAAAGGCAATGGGGAGCAAGATGCTAATTTCCGAGTATGAAAATGGCCATAACTTTCTTAATACTGAAGATATGAAAGTAAATTAGGTGTCAAATTAAACTTCTTGTTATGCTTTACCTGATGGGATAAATTGCAGACTTGATTTTTTATATCTCAAAATTTTGTAACATTGCTACTATAACTTACAAACTTATGAACTTACTCCTAAACTCATCTCTCTCCAGTGTGTCCTCACTTCCTTACATCCTCACTCCCTTCCCTCCCTACATTTGTTCTCTTTAGTCGCTCCTCATCCCTCCCTCCTCTCTCCATTCCCACCTCACTTACGTCCATCCTTGCTTCATTTCCACCACTCTTATCAAGAGGAACTGTAGAATCTCCTTGTGGGAAGATGTACAGTAACTGTGAAGTGATAGATTCCCACAGACAGCTTCCATTGGAAATCATTATTTAGCTATTTTCAATGAGAAATGTTCACTGGAGACATTTTCAGATGAAATGTTTGTCAGGAATTGAACTTCTTGCTCTTCTTCACCCCAGGAAAGTTTGCAGGGAACTGACAGCACCCCTGAGTGAATGTGAATAATTATGACAGGGAAGGTATTTTTTAATCCAAATATTCCAAAAGCTGGAATGCAGAGGCTGGGAGATTGCTCAGTGTGAGAGTGTATGGGGTTAGGGAAGAGTGTCCACTGAAGACTTGTCAAGTGGGAAAGATATGGGGGCAGGAGAGGGAAGAAGGTCTGAGTGGTCACTGATACCAGCCCACAACAGGTAGAATATTGTGGACAGTTTCCTTTGTGTTTCCAGTCATTGACCTTGTGTTTCCATCCCAGAGCTTGTACACCAAGTGTATTGTGCCAGAGCTTGTTGTTCATTTGCTAATTGATGTTGCAGAGGGTGCTAATGTGGTAATGTGTATATTCTGACAATGATCACGTCACCCTGCAGCCCCTGTGGATGCCATCTGCCTGTATAAATAAAAGCATTAACTGAGTGAGTGAACACAGAGTAGCAGGTATAACTCTTCTCTGCTGAAGGATGTCGTAATTTGCTGCAAATCATGGGACCGATTTATCTATTCACTCTTCTAATGAGGTTTAGACCCTATTACTACCGCATCCTTGCAGTCGTTGGAGTTCTCTGTAAGTAATTATAACCAATGCCACCTTGGCAGATCTGATATGGAACTAGGTGTTGGATTTGTTCAGCTATAATTATTTCTGATTGTTATTCAGCTCTCACTGACCACTGATATTCCTCTCTCCTTCTCTGATTTACTTGCTCTTCTCCGCCACATCTGCCAGGCTTCAGCCTGATTGGATCAGCCTCCTTAATCCCTTAAGGGCCTGTCCCACCAGCATGCGACTCCATGCGGTGAGCGCGACCAAACTGGAAGCGGGGGCCGCGCGGAGGTCTAGTGATCCCCGTAGAGGGCCGGTCCTACCAGCATGCGCCTGCATGCGGCGAGCGCGACCAAACCGGCAGCGGGGGCCACGCGGAGGTTAGGTGAGTGGCGCGACGTGGCGCGAAGTTGGAGTGACGTCCGCGGTAAGTTCGCAAGGACAGAGAGGGACACACGCAGACTGATGCGGAGGCACACAGAGAGTGGCACGGAGGCACAGAGAGAGAGAGGGTCACAGAGGCACATACAGAGAGGGTCACGGAGGCACATACAGAGAGGGTCACGGAGGCATGACATCGAGGCGGTGCGTAATGCGTTGCGGCGGCTGCGGGCCGACATGCCGTTGCCACGCGGAATTTTTGAACACGGTCAGTTTTTCGGAGCCCCGCGCAATGTCGGGCAATGATGTAATTATTGATATCCAGGTGCTGCTGGTTGTTTACAATGTACCCAGAGGATGTGATGCATTATCTGTAACATATATAATGTGTATGGGTATTTATGATGTATTGTCTGTGAATATTTCCCCACTGTTTTTAATCTTAGAGAAAAACATGATGTCTGGAGACTTGGGGGCAGTTAATGGAGATGTTGAATACAGTCATATCACGGTCAAAGAGATGCTGGACATCCTGATGTCTATGAAGTTAGATTAATCTCCCAGCCTTGGGATATATTCAAAAACATGGTGGGAAACTGGAGATGAAATTGCATGATTGTTATGAAAGATTGAGAATGGTTAATGGAATTTAATGCTGAAAGGTGCTGATAAAGTTTTACAAGATATTGGTGAAGCCACATTTGGAGTAATGTGATCAGATTTGGTCACCCTGCTATAGGAAGTGTGTTCTTGAGCTGGAAAGAGTGCAGAGATTTACAAGGATGTTGCCAGGACATGAGGGCCTGAGCTACAGCGAGAGAAAGATCAGACTCGGTGTTCACTCTTTGGAGGGCAGGTGGCTGAAGGATGGTCTTACAGAGTTGGACAAAATTATGAGGAGAATAGATTGGGAGAATGAACGGAGAGTTTTAACCTAAGGAGTTAAATCAAGAAACAGTGGACTCAGGTTTAATATGAGGGGAAATTTAATAAGAACCTAAGGGTTAACATTTTCTCAAACAAGTTGATGGATATATGGAATAAGCTGCCCGAGGAGGTAGTTCAGGAATGTACTATGACACCATTTAAAAAACATTTGGACAGGTACATGGATAGGAAATGTTGAGTGGGATATGGTTCAAACACGGGCAGGTGGGATTAGTGTAGTTGGGACATTCAAGTCAGCATGTGCAAATTTGGCCAAAATGTTTGAATCTGTGCCATATGACCACATGTCACAAAACATATATTAGTAAATGTCACTTTTTGTAATGTAACATGATTCATTCAATGTCTTCTAGGTTGATAAACTATGCGATAGTAAATAATGAATGTGGTGTTAATTGAAGTGAGTGTAATTGTGCACCTTCAACCAATTTATGATTCCCCAAGATCTTGATATTGAAACGGGTTCTCTTCAACTATAGCCACAGTTGAAACTAACCTATCAAATCAAATTGCCCCTTAACCCCCGATGACACAGATTTCTATAATAGATCACTTTCCGTCCCTAGAAATGAACAAAGAAAAGTCAGGAAGTGGAGCCTGACTGTGTTGTGAGGGACTAGTGGGAATTGTGGCAAAGTTGCAGGAAAACTGCAGCAAAGTTCAGGGTATGTACATGAGGTGGCCTTATTAGTCTAAAATGTGAGAGGAGAGGGAGCAACAAGACTTGTGTGAGACGAGAACAAGGAAAGTTCTGGAAATTCCAGCCTGTCGACACTGTTCCCTGTGAGGACGAGTTCAAACAGCTGGATGTCCAACTCCTCAACTCATCCAAGTGGTTCCCATTGCCAGCCATGTTGGGAGGTCTAATGGGTGACTGACTGGAGCCTCACTGCCTCTTTGATCCCATCTCCAGCCCATCCCTGAGGTAAAAGATGGTTACCCCATTTGCTCAGGCTGGTCTGAGGAATTTAATGGCACCAGTTAATAGGTATGTTGCAAAACTTACCTTTAGCGGCGCTGCAGTTCTGCCGCTCCCCGTGTGTGCGACTTTAGCGCCTTTCAGAGGGGGGCGGGCTTAAAGTGCCGTTTTTCCACAGACCTGGATAATCGATGAATGTCGGGCAATTTCGTTGCGGAAGAAAAATCGCTCCGACATTTCATCAATGAAGGTATTTTTAAATTACTCTAAATTATTTGTTAACTAGAGTAATTTAAAAATCACCTTCAAAAGCCGTGAGCACTGACAACCGGAAGGATTTTCCATAGGGGAGAAAAAAAGGTAAATAGTTTATTTTTATATTAAAAGTTGGTTTTTCGGGAGGCTTTAATAATATTTTTATGTTGCGAAATGGGTTCCCAAAAAATGTATGAACAAACAGTATTTTTCCTGCCAACTTCACCGCTAACCGCAACGTTCTAATCCACCGCATTCCAATAAAACCCACTCGCTAGTTGATTTAAATGGCCATTAATTTACAGGCAATAAACACTAAATTCCTTCCATTTGGCCCAGAAATTCATGAAAATGAGATTTAAAAATTATGTTATATTGTGGATTATTGTGTGAATGTTATTTGGACACTTAGGCAATTTAAAAAAAGTTTATCTTTTCTTAAGAAATTGATAGATGTTTAGATCTACTCATTGAATTTTGTAATTAGCTACAATTAGATAACTAACTAATTATATGCTTTAATTTCAGGTCATCCAAGTAAGATTGTTTAATATTTGTTTCAGAATGCTTCAATCTATAATAATTGAAAATTTCATTGAGTTCTCTTAATTTTTAAGAATGTTATGGGCTTTTAACTTTTCCAGATCACAGCTTTTGAGTTAAGTCAATTGAAAGGCAATGGGAAGCAAGATGCTCATTTCCGAGTATGAAAATGGCCATAACTTTCTTAATACTGAAGATATGAAAGTAAATTAGGTGTCAAATTAAACTTCTTTTTATGCTTTATCTGATGGGATAAATTGCAGACTTGATTTTTTAAATCTCAAAATTTTGTAACATTGCTACAGTTAATCCAATTCCACCCTTCACTGACAATGTGTCTGTTGGCCCATTTGGACAGCCTATTATTTCATGTCAACTGGTAAACATACATGAATTAACAATGACTCCAGCTGTTCCCTTTTATGGGCCTAGTCCACTGTATGAGGTAATTCAAGAGCTCTCCTGAGTTTAAAAAAATTATCAAACTCACGGTGAGCACGTAGAATGTAAGTAGCGGGTACATCGGAGCATGGGACGTCTCTTAGCGGCTCGTAAATCTAGAAATGGGGTAAGTTCATGAAGATTCGTGAAGATTTTTCAACATGTTGAAAAATGTCCACGAGAGCCCCGAGTACCTACGAGCGGCCATTAATGTAATTCTCCGAGTTCGAATCAGGGGAAATTCGGGAGAACTCTAGAATTAGCTCGTACAGTGGGACAGCCCTATTACGAGTCAAATTTACATTGTTGCTTTTCTCAACTTCACAGCAAACGTGGTCGCAATTGTAACACTATCACGTGGACAGTGTGGACTCTCTAAAGGTGTCACCTGGTATCTTCTGGCAATGGCAGTAGCGGATCTACTTGTCGTCATATTTCAAGTCATTCCCATAATCATAATTTCCATAATTTCCCCTCCCTTGTGCCACATTGTATATACTGTGGGTTACATGTCCGTGTCTTGCTCCGTCTGGCTCACTGTTGTCTTCACCTTCGACCGTACGGTGGCCATTTGCTTCCAGAAGCTGAAGACAAGATACTGCACTGAGAAAGGTGCAGCCATCGTTATTGCAGTGGTGAGTGTGCTGAGCGTGTTAACCAACATCCCCTGGTACTTCACGTACCAGTCACATTTCTGCATGACAACATTTGAATTTGTTTATTCACCGGTGTGGGTAGCATTTGACTGGGGGCACCGCATTTTAACCCCACTCATCCCCTTTGTGCTGATCCTGGCGCTCAATGCTGTCACTGTCAGGCACATCCTGATGGCCAGTGTAGTCCGCAGGAAACTGAGAGGGCAGCGGAGCGGCGAGAGAAAAGCCGACCCAGAGATGAAGAATCGAAGGAGATCCATAATTTTGCTCTTCACCATATCGGCCAGTTTTATCCTGTTATGGATGACACGGGTGGTTAGTCTATCAATTCTGCAAATTACTAGACGGTATGTGACACGGTTTGTGTCTGACATTGTGGTCGACCGCATAGGAACAATGCTTCAGTTATTGAGTTCCTGCACCAACACGTTTATTTATGCGGTCACTCAGAGGAAGTTCCGGGAGGAGGTGATAAATATTGTGAAACATCCCATTCAGGCCATTCTGAAATGTATTAAAAGTTATGGAGAGAGCTGAAACAATCAACCCAGGACTGGTGGTAATGTTATCGTTCCCGACCAGTAAACGCGTGTGAAGAAACAAATCAAAGAGATTTGAAGATGGGAATCAGAACATCCATGTGCAGGATTCACCAGTGTTCATAAAATATACTTGCGAAAATAATGAAAGCCTTATAACTGTGTGTAGAACGGGGAATTGATATTATTGAACAAGCCTTTATAAGATGTTGTCTATGGTTGCATTGATCTGAATTCCACAGACTAAAATTAAGGCATTACAATAAATTGTAGGAAACTAGTGGGTTGTGGGATGGGTTGATCGTGGCTTTGTGGACCAGTCTGAAACAGCTGGTGGAGAATCAGTACCTGGTTCTCCAATTCTGCTGCCTTTTTTTCCCCCAGTGACAACGGGGAGAGATGAAAGGCAGACTTTCACCTCTCCATCACTTACTTCACACAACAGCACAACAGCACGATCTCTCCAGTTTTCATCAAAGCTGAGAGAAAAAAGCAATTTTACTTCGGAGTCACGTGAGTGACTACGTGAAGACCCCGCCAGCACGCATGCGCGACATATCGTCGTACGCATGCGGAAGCGACGGTCGGGAGGAGCGGGGCTCCTCCAGCGTAAGTTAAATAGCTTACGCCAGGTAAGTCTCACCGGAGGAGTGAGTCGACGGAATGGAATCGCGCAAATCTAAAAGAGCTGCGGCAAAAGCAGCTGCCAAGGAGAGCAGCCAGCAGAGAGCCGCCTCTCCAGAGCTACAAGTTTTACCTGCAGCTCCCGACTTTTCGCCCATTGGGACCGTTGGGACGCCACGGCCGGGCAGGAAAACCACCCGGAAGTCGGACGGGGCCGACTCAGCGGAGTCCGGTCCCGAGGACACCCCGTTCGCAGATAGCGACGGAGGTCGTCTAACCCGCATGGAGCGGATGTTGGAGCAAATGCTCCAACGTGACCTGCTATTGCAGGGGCAGGGTCACAGTGGGCCTCTTAGCAAGCCCACGGCAGGTTCCTACCGAGGACTGCCTAATGTCTCCCCCTCCACACAGGGGAGCATTCGGGGTCAGAACTGGGCTGACCCAGAAGAAGGGGAGCTGGCTGAATTACCATCTGTGTCAGGGGTGTGTGAAGACTACATGGATATGGTAAGCAAGCATGCAATACCTAACCAGAAGGGCCTACCTATCCACCCCAAGCTGGCTGCAAGTATAAACTACATGGCAACTAACCAGCTGCAGGAACAGGCCATTAATGCAACTGCAGACAAATACATGGCACCTGAAAACTGCAACTCGTTAAATGTACCTGCAGTAAACAACCCTATATGGGGGAACATGACCCCCTCGAGCAGAGGCCAGGAGATTAAACTTCAAAAAATTCTGAAGTTCCTAACCGCCGGGATTATGGCAGTGGCAAGAACTGCAGTGGGTGTGGAGATGCCGGAAGAATTACAAGATGCTTTAGCTCTACTGTGTAACACCCAGTATGAGATCAATAACTTCCGAAAAAGCATCATAAAGCCGGCGCTTAACCCCAAGTTTGCGGGGTTGTGTAAGCCTGGGAAGACTCAGCCTCCAAGCCTGCTGTTCGGGGAAGATCTCCCCAAGCAGGTTAAAGACCTTGATGAGGAGGCAAAGGCTTTGGGCCTAATCAAGGTTCCTGGCTACACCAAGCCTCACTACCCACACAGACAGCACCCCTACACATCCACCGGGCAGAGTTACCATAACAGGTCTGCCGGTGGTGAAAGCTCGAAGGCCGGCAATCCTGCACAGCGGTCTTTTTTAGGCCATGGCCCAGGCCGGCCTTCTTGGAAGATGCGCCACTCCTACAACACAACCAACCAGCCAAGGAAGCAAGGACAGAAACCACAACACCGGCAGTAACCATGGAGGTAGGTGGGTCTGGGTTCCCCAGAAACACATCTTGCCTAAATTCACTTTATGTAGGGGGTCGGTTGCACAAGTTCTACGTGAATTGGCTCACTTTTACCTCTGATCCTTATATACTCAGGAGTATTCAGGGCTACAAAATTGAATTTATTCACGAACTCCCTACCCCGGTTCAGCATTCACCCAGCCGAAAATTTATCCTCTCTAAAAAAGAGAAGGCAGCAGGGCATGCTGAGCTGCACAGGTTAATAGAAAAAGGGGTAATTGAGAAAATCATCAAAGAACCTCAGGAGTTCGTGTCTAATATATTCACCAAAAATAAAAGAGACGGCGGTTGCCGCATTATCATAGATTTGGCCGAACTGAATACTTCTGTTCAGTATACTCATTTCAAAATGGACACCTTCGACACTGCTACACAGTTAATAGCCAATGGGTACTACATGGCGTGCATTGACCTTAAAGATGCATATTATTCAGTACCCATACACAAGGATCATAGGAAATACTTAAAATTTATCTGGATGGGGCAATTATGGCAATACAAAGCCTTACCCAATGGGTTATCGTCAGCACCCAGATTGTTTACCAAGATATTAAAACCAGCTTTGGCCTACTTAAGGAAACAGAATCATACTGTTATGGCCTATCTTGATGACATCCTCATAGTGGGGGAAAATTTGGAAATGGCTATATTGGCAGTTACAGCCACGAAACATCTTTTTCAGAAGCTGGGTTTCATTATACATCCAGATAAATCAATATTAGAACCCTCTACCACCATGAAATACCTGGGGTTCATTGTTGACTCAATGCAAATGTCTATCACATTACCACCAAGCAAGGTGGAGGACTTGATAGAGGCTTGCAGGAGCCTCATTGGCATTAAGGACCCATCCATTCGGCAGGTGGCCAGGGTGATTGGGAAGATAGTAGCTGCTTTTCCTGCAGCGCAATTTGGGCCTTTACATTACCAAAATTTACAAAGAGCCAAAATTACAGCGCTCAAAAATCATGCAGGCCATTTCGATAGGCCTATGAAAATACCGGAAAGGGCGAAAGCCGAATTATATTGGTGGATGGGTAATGCCCAAAATTGCTCTAAACCAATTACTATCATCAATCCCTCGATCATCTTACAAACGGATGCCAGTGCCAAAGGGTGGGGAGCTACTAACACTACCTCTAGCTGTGGAGGTAGATGGAGTGCACCAGAGTTAACCCAATTAAAAAATTTGGGGATTAACTATTCGGAAATGTTGGCAGCATTTCACGGCCTTAAGGCATACTGCACTAACATGCACAAAGTTCATATTAGAATACAAATTGACAACACCACGGTGGTAGCCTATATTAACCACATGGGCGGTATAAAGTCGATATCGTGTGATGAATTGGCTAACAATATCTGGCACTGGTGTCTGCAAAGAGAAATTTGGATCTCAGCTACTTACCTTCCAGGTAAGCTAAACACAGTGTCAGACACCAGATCACGCAAATTCAATGACAACATAGAATGGATGTTGGATCGGAATGTGTTTTCAGATATTGTAGATCGTTATGGGACACCAGATATCGACCTTTTCGCGTCCAGATTAAATCACCAACTACCAACATATATTGCTTGGGAACCAGACCCGGGGGCAGTAGCGATGGATGCCTTCACGCTACATTGGGGGGATTTGTTTTTCTATGCATTTCCCCCTTTCTGCCTCATCAGTCGGGTCTTGCAGAAAATAAAGCAAGACTCCGCATCAGGTATTTTGGTGGTGCCCGACTGGCCTACCCAACCATGGTTCCCTATGGTACAGAAGATGGCCACAGAACCTTGTATCAGGGTCAACAAAAGACCAAGCCTGCTCATTCACCCTGTTACAGGAGAACATCACCCATGTCATGACCGCATGGACCTGTTAATTTGCAGATTTTAAAACGGCCTCTTCTCGGATTCGGACTCACCACCAGGACCATAGACACCATCACAGCAGCTTGCAGAGAGTCCACAAGAAAGCAGTACCTGACCTACATCAGGAAATGGGAAGAATTCTGCGTCACAGCCAACAGCACATATGGAACCGCCACCATTACGGACGTGCTGGAATTCTTGGCTACCCTTCACTTTGATGAGGGTTTGAGTTATAGTGCCATTAACAGTGCCAGGAGTGCCCTATCATCCTATTTGGGCCAGGGGAGTGACCAATTGGGAACTGGATCACATCCTCTTGTATCCAAACTTATGAGGGGAATATTCAATTCCAATCCCCCCAGGCCCAGATACAGCCATATTTGGGATATCAGCACAGTCTTGACTATGCTGCGAGGATGGACACCTAACACGGGACTCCCTCTGGCTAAACTCACTTACAAAATGATTATGATTATGGCACTTATCACGGCACAACGGGTCCAATCCCTGCACAAACTCAATCTGGATGCTATGACTATCACAAATGACAAAATCACCTTTTATGTGCAGGGACTGTTGAAACAGGATCGACCCGGAGTGTCTGGTCATACTTTGGAGTTTCTGGCTTACCCAGCAGATTCTCGCCTTTGTATCATCACGTTAATTTCACGATACATCACAGTCACTAAAAATCTAAGGGGCACAGAGACAGCATTGCTTATTAGTCACAAGAAGCCCCATCACAGAGTCACGGTACAAACCATTTCCAGATGGTTAAGGGTGGTACTGGATGCGGCGGGGGTAGATACTAACATATTCAAATCTCACTCCACCAGGGCAGCATCCACCTCGGCGGCTAGAAGGATGGAAGTACCTTTGATCACATCCTGGCCACAGCGGGTTGGAGTAATGAAAAGACCTTTCACCGCTTTTACCATAAACCCGTGACCTCCCCTGACACTTATGCAGGGAGGATTTTAAGTGCTGCCAGATAGTACCCTTTTGGGACACTATATTGTTTTGGTATGAATAAATACCTGTTTTTGTTTTTCAGCCAGTGTCTTGTCTGAATTACTTTCATCCTCTTATCCCAGCTTTAGCGGTGTGTGAGCATGGAGCTTCCAGGGCATGAAATCACAGAGCTTTGAAATCTTCACGTAGTCACTCACGTGACTCCGAAGTAAAATAGTAAGATGAAACGAGAACTTACCAGTTTGAAGTTTGATCTTTATTTTATGAGGAGTTGCGATGAGGGATTACGTGCCCTCCGCTCCCGACCCTCTATTATAAAGATCACCTGGTATGAAAGTTCTCTTTTTCATCTTACTATATTAGTCATTGTGACTTTTTTCTGTGATTTCACACCACTGCTTTGAAGAAATGTCGCGCATGCGTGCTGGCGGGGTCTTCACGTAATCCCTCATCGCAACTCCTCATAAAATAAAGATCAAACTTCAAACTGGTAAGTTCTCGTTTAATCTTACTATTATACTGTGTGGTCTGGCTTTATGTTGTCATGGGAATATGGAATGGATGGATAATAAATGAAAAGTTTTAGAGATATACTTTCACTCCATTTTAACCACCTTAATAACCTTTCCTGTTACCTTTAAGAATCTGTGGACAAACACTCCAACATCGCTCTGCAGTTCCCCACCTCTCAACAACCTTGCACTTACTGGACATTCCATTACCGTGTTACATCTCTTCACACACATCTCCAGGTTAAATTCCATTTGCCCTTTGCTTCACTATCGATCCCTTCCTGCGGCCTAATTTTTCCTCCTTCATATCGCCAATGAATTTGAGACAACTATTCTGTAACTATGCATTTCTTATTTCCCGCTTCCATTTCTAAACAATAGTAGATCATCAGCAGTCCTCCAACACATCCCCTGATTGCTTTTTTTTAAAAAAAGATGCTGTTTTGAGTCCAGTTTTACTCATTGTGCTCGCCCACAACCCTTCACCCTCCATTGACTTCAACATAGTCATAGATTTGTTCCACACAGTTATTCCCTCTTCTCTGCTCCCATCTGGCAGAAGGTATATAAGCCTGAAAGCATGAACCTCCAGTCTCAAAAACTGCTGTTTCCTCTCTGTTATCGGTCTTGTTAACGGTCCTTCCATAAACTAGGGTACTGTCCGATTCATCTCCATTGAGGACATTGGACTTTGTCTAAGAAACTGATGAGTGACAATGCACTGCAACGCAGATAAATATGGTCTGTACTCTGCATCTTCCCCTTCGGTTTACCTATTGTACTTAAGCTTGATCTGATTGTATCTATGTATACTATATCTGATCCGTATAGATAGCATGAAAAATAAAGCTTTGCACAGTACTTTATTATGATATGATATCTTTATTTCGAACGATTAAAAAAAGAGAAGAAAAGAAAAGATTAAAATGAATAAATTGAAGGAAAATTATATATACATATACATACACACATATACATGTACACATATATATACACACATATACACATATTCATAACATATATGTACATACATAAATTAAAAAATCAAAAGCCAATTTCAACATCATACACATTAGACTCGTTCTAAAAGCGATAGGAAGAAGCCTATGCTTGTCAAGTCCTACCCCCATTCTTCACCATTAACAAATGCAAAATTCAATAAAATAAACTAAACAGACAATTCAAATAAAACTACTCCAATCAAGCTATTAATTTAAAACAAACAAAAAAGAAAAGAACAAAAGAACAAGCACCATTAACATCTGTGAGATTTACATTCTCCTTCGTCATTACTGTACTTTTCAAGGATATATCTTTTGTACTTTTTTTTAAATTGCATTATATTCATACTTTTAATCGTTTCGTCAAGACCATTCCACAAAACCACCCCACAAATGGAAATACACATACTTTTTAAATGGGTCCGAGCATAATGCTGTTTCAAGTTTAGTTTCCCTCTAAAGTTATAACCCCCCTCTCTGTGTTTGAACAGTTTTTGTATGTTTACAGGTAGCAGTTTATTTTTTGCTTTATAAATTATTTGTGCAGTCTTAAATTCTACCAGATCCTTAATCTTTTTTTTTAAATATTTTTATTAGAAGCAAAGCATGTTGCCAATGATATAACAGTTTTTCAAATACACATTTAACTTGTTTCAAAAGTTATACAAATATTACGAAATGATTTATATCAGCTTCTATTTTTTTTTTAGAAAGTAAAAAAGTGAAAGAATAGGTGTATAATCAATGAAGATGGTGATTAAATAATATTGATTATGATTATATAAGAAAAATAAAAAAGGTAAAAAATCAAAAAATAATTAAAAAAAACAAAACAATTAAAAAAAAATAATAATAATACAAGCAAGCAATTATTATATAACAAAAAAAAATTGAAGTATACATCTTAACAATGAATGGAACAATTTCACATAACAATATCTATAGAGACGTGTATACAAATCTTAGAATAGATCTTTTCATCTAATCCTACAACCGGGTATTTATTGAATTACAATGCTGAGCTCAGCTACCCCTTCAGATAGTCAGTGAATGGAGACCATATTTGTTCAAAAGGTTCATATTTGTCCATGAGGACAAACCTGATTCTCTCCAAATGCAGCGTCTCCAACATTTCCACTGTCCCCATTTTAATTGTGGGGGATAATGTTCCCTTCCAGAATTTTAATATTATTTTTTTTCCAATTATCAACAGATCCGTAATCTTTAAGGTGTGTAATTTTAAATACAGTATATTGGTGTGGTCATGATATGCTACATTGTTTACAATACAAATAGCTCTTTTTTGTAGTGTGCTTAGTAATTGTAAGGTGGTTTTGTAGGTGTTGCCCCATACTTCTACACAGTAATCTAAATGCGGTAACATAAGTGAGCTGTACAGAATATGCAGTGCTCTCTCATTCAAAACATGCCTTGCTTTCCCCATCACTCCAATACTCCGTGCTACTTTTGCTCTCACATGTTTTATATGGGGTTTCCAGCAGATTTTGTGATCAAGAATCACACCCAGAAATTTATTTTCATACACTCGTTCTATTTCAACATTATTTATCATTACTTTTACTTGTGTATTTATTTTGCGTTTTCCAAACAGCATAAGTTTGGTTTTGTTTAAATTTAATGATAATTTATTCAAATCAAACCACGTTTTTAGTTTACTCATTTCTGCTGTGACCACCTCCAAAAGCTGCTGCAAATTGTCCGCATCACAGAAAATATTAGTCTCATCTGCAAATAACACAAATTTCAAGAGGTTTGATACCCTACACATATCATTAATATACAAAATAAATAATTTTGGGCCCAAAACGGATCCCTGTGGGACTCCACAAGTTATTTCTAAGCATGTTGATTTGCAGTCCCCTAGTTGCACAAACTGATGTATTTTACTTATGTAGCTCCTCATTCACTCTGGTACAACCCCTCTGATTCCATACTTTTCCAGTTTTTTGATTAGCAAATGATGATCAATTGTATCGAATGCTTTTTTCAAATCTATAACTACACCCACTGCATATTTCTTGTTATCTATAGAACTGGTAATGTCTTCATTAACTCCATTAATGCCATGGATGTCGATCTATTTGACCCAAGTCCATATTGACTATCAACTAGCAATTCGTGCTTCTCGATAAAATTATCTAATCTACTTACATGCAGTTTTGCTAATATTTTTGAGAACTGAGAGAGTAACGACACGGGCCTGTAATTTGTAAATTGATTTCTGTCTCCAGCTTTGTATACTGGGATGACTTTGGCAGTTTTCATTTTACATGGAAATACACCAGTTTTGAAAGATAAATTGCAAATATAAGTTAAGGGTTTCACAATTACACCAATGACTACCTTGATTAAAGCCATATCAATGTCATTCCAGTCTGTAGAACTTTAATTCTTACAATTACTAACAATGTCAATAATCTCCTTTTCATCAGCTGCTTTCAAAAACATTGAGTTTGGGTTGCTGTCTAACAAATCCACAACCTTCCCCTCCTTCTTCTGACTGTTTTGGTCCAACACTTACATAAAATTTGTTAAACCCATTAACCACGTCATTCATATCGCTTACAGTTGTATCATTGTCTTTAAAATACTGAGGGTAGTTTATATTCATTGATCCATTCCTGATAATATTTTTAACACATTCCATATGCCTTTGATATTATTTTTATTATCATTTAATATTTTATTATAATAATCTTTCTTACATATCCTCATAATACTAGTCAATTTGTTTTTGTATCTTTTGTATTTACTTTCTGCTTCTATAGTTCTAAATTTTATGAATTCTTTATACAATATATATGCTTTTTTTGCATGCATTTTGTAGTCCTTTTGTCATCCATGGCCTATCTATATAATTTTGCTTCATGTTGTGTTGTTTCAAAGGACAGTGTTCATCATATAAAGATTTAAATATTATCAGGAATGTTTTATACGCTTTGATGGTATCAGTCTCTTTAAACACTTGTTTCCAATTTTGGGTCAGTAACACATTTCTAATTTTACTTCGGAGTCACGTGAGTGACTACGTGAAGAAGTCCTGCCAGGCGCATGCACGTCATTACGTCCGCGCATGTCGCACTGAACGGTCTGGAGGGCACAGCTCCACCAGCGGTAAGTAGAAACCTCGCAGGTAAGTGGTTTTAAAAAACTTTGCCTTAGAGTATTTAACTCCGTAAAGCTGGCTCGAGAAGTCAGTAGGAGTTGGTGGTATGGAGCAGTCAGGTAGGACAGTTCGCTCTAAGCATGGGTCCACGGATTCACTAAATCGATCGGGTCGGGAGATTAGCGCAGCAACGCCGGTTCCGATACCGGGTGCCGTTTTACCGACTGCAGTTTCATTAGAAAGTAAACTTTCCACACCAGTTCCAGTAACTCAGGAGGCTGAGGCCACCGACAGCCATAGAAAGGCTAAAAGAAAATCTAATAGACCCGTGTTATCAGACGAGCCTGAAGAAGAATGTGACTCCCCTCCAGATAATAAAAGAATGTGGGGGAGGATGCAGAATATGGAGAAGATGCTCCCAACTCTGATAAAACAAGGGTCTAAGGACCCAGTGATTCCCCAGGCAGCTGTTCAACAAGGCCCATATCAAGAGGAAGATGTGGACTATCAGCAACGGGATTTCCTTCCAGTGCCTTGTTTAGGACTGGAGGATGCCTCCCTAATATATGACTTGGGAGAAGCGGGGCAGGATGCAGCTGACCCCATGTCTGGTGACCCTGCTTATGTGCAAACACCAGAGCACAAGAGCCACGCTCCGGGTGTCCCGGATATTGCAATGAGTTTTGCTATTCCGGAGGGGACTGGTGAGGCAATGGACGAGTACTTTGCAAACAACGTTAGTTATTTAGTGTCTCACCAGCTCCAGCAAGCTATAATGCAAGAGACGACCAACAAGTACAAAACATCTGTCAATTGTGCAGCATTGAAAGTGCCTACGGTGAACCCAGCTATTTGGGCAGCATTGAGTCTTCTATGAGAGAACAGGAGGTTCGACATCAACGCGTCCTCCAACTGGTGGCTGCAGCAATTATTGCGTTTGGCACTATGGTCAAAGGGGACCATGATAAATCAGACACAAAAAAGATATGTTGGCTCTGTTATGGAATGCATTTTTTGAAATAAATTGCATTAGAAAAATCGTCATCAGACCAACTCTTAATCAAAAATTTGCTGCATAATGTAAGGCAACGAATATTCAAACGTCTGACTTCCTGTTTGGAACGGACCTTGTCAAACAGATACGAGATATTGATGATGAGGCAAAAACAATTGGTTTGATGAAGCCAAACACATCACGGCCACCTTTTCGCAAACCTGGGTTTGTGTATCGAAGATCGGATCCAGGTGCTGGACCGAGCAGGGGGAAGCCAGTGGGGCAACGAGGTTACCCACCAAGACAAAGTGGCTTCAACCCCAATATGAGCAGATAGCAGGCTTTCAGGCCAACTGCACAGGTACAGGGAACTTTTGTTAAAGGTTCTGATGCACAACCTCCTATTGGAGGTAGATTACAATTGTTTTACAATGAATGGTGCTGTATAACATCTGATATGTTTATACTAAATACTGTGTCAGGTTCTACCATTGAGTTTATCTCAGGGATAGATCCACCTCAACAGCACAAGCCAAATAAAATGTTGGTATTTCCTGCTCCAGAGACTGAACAGGTTAACGAAGAGATTAAGAATTTGTGTAAAAAAGGAGTGATTGAGAAAGCCATTACTCATTCTCAACAATTTGTGTCTAATATATTCCCCAGACCTAAGAAAGATGGGGGTTGTAGAGTAATTCTGGACCTCACTCACTTAAATTCTTCAGTTCTCTATAGACATTTTAAAATGGACACCTTCGTTACTGCAAAACAGCTGGTCTCATAAGGTTGTTATATGGCAACTATTGATATTGTTATATGGCAACTATTGATTTGCAAGATGCGTATTATTCAGTGCCAATTCATGCTCAATATCGCAGGTACTTGAAATACAAAGCATTGCCTAGTGGATTAAGCTCAGCACCTAGGCTATTTACTAAATTGTTAAAACCTGTGCTGGGGGCTGTTAAGGGCCCGTAATCACATTGCCATGGCTTACTTAGATGATGTCTTAATTATCAGCAACACTAAAGAGTCAGCTGAGGAGTCGGTTGCAGTAACCAAAAATGTGTTTGAATCATTAGGTTTTTTGGTCCATCCAACTAAGTCCAAATTACAGCCAACCCAAAATATTCAGTATTTGGGATTTCTTATTGATTCAGTTGATATGACAGTAACATTACCAGCAGCCAAGGTTGTGGATATTGCTGATGTCTGTACTTGCTTGACACAAAAACTTTATCCCTTCATCTGAGAAGTCACTAAGGTCATTGGGAAATTGGTAGCAGCTTTCCCTGCAGTACAGTTCAGTCCTTTGCATTATCAACATTTGCAAAGAGCAAGAGAACAAGCACTAAAAGAGCATGCAGGCCATTTTGATCGGGTTATGCAGTTACCAGCCACAGCTCTAGCAGAATTGCAGTGGTGGATTGTTAATGTCAGTCAAGCTACCAATAACATTTTGGTGCAGGAACCTTCAATGATTTTACAGACTGATGCGAGTGCTCTTGGATGGGGGGCTACGGACATTGAGTCCAGCTGTGGAGGTAGATGGAATGAACAAGGAGGTTTGATTCTTCACACACAAGGGATAAATTATTTGGAATTTTTGGGGGCATTTTATGGGTTAAAGGCATATTGCTCCACAATGAATAATTTACACGTTCAACTCCAGATTGATAACACTACAGCAGTGGCATATATTAATCATATGGGAGGAGCGAGATCAGTTTCATGTGATAGCATGGCTAATCTCATATGGCATTGGTGTATTTCAAGAAACATTTAGGTTTCAGCCATCTAGCTACCAGGGGTAGACAATGTGGTGGCAGACCAAAGGTCACAAAAATTCAATGACAATATAGAATGGATGTTGAATTCTAAAGTTTTTCAAATGATTGTCACTCGATTTGGATTGCCAGATATTCATCTGTTTGCGTCCAGACTGAATCACCAGTTGCCTAAATATATTTCATGGGAGCCAGATCCAGGAGCATTTTCGTTACATTGGGGGCAATCATTCTTTTATGCTTTCCCTCCATTTTGTCTGATTACGAAGTGTCTAACCAAAATAGAGCGTGACTCCGCCACAGGCGTTTTGGTGGTCCCAGATTGGCCAACACAACCATGGTTCCCATTGGTACTCAGAATGATGGCTCAGCCATTCATGATGGTTCCCATTGGTACTCAGAATGATGGCTCAGCCATTCATGATGGTTTCCAGCTGCAGTAATTTGTTGGTGCATCCGGTTACAGGAGAAAGTCACCCATTACATGACCGTATCAATTTTTTGGTCTGCAGGTTCTGAACAGACCATTCCAAGGCCTTGGATTGTCGATCAGGACCATGGAGGTTATCACTGCAGCCTGGAGGAATAGTACCAAAAAACAATATGTGTTCCATATAAAGAAATGGGAGATGTTCTGTGTACAGTCAAATTTATCTTATCATACTGCAAGCATAAGTGATGTGTTGGAGTTCCTTGCTAAGTTGCATTTTGATGAGCACTTGCGTTATAGTGCTATTAACAGTGCTTGGAGTGCTTTGTCCTCTTATTTAGGGCAGTCCTCAGGACAACAGCATATCAGGGCTCATCTGTTAGTATCCCGATTTATGAGAGGAATTTTCAACAAAAACCCTCCTAAACCTAGATATACAGAAATCTGGAATATCAGTATAGTTCTCACACTGCTTCGGCAATGGGCTCCAATTACATCGTTGTCTATGCAGAGATTAACTCTGAAAGTGGTTATGTTAATGGCGTGGTTTCAGCACAACGTGTACAAACATTACAATTGTTACGAATAGATTGTATGCATTTGTCTGTAGATGACACTACATTCTATGTCTATGATTTAATCAAACAAAGCAGGCCAGGTATGGCAGGAACCAAGGTGACGTTTAAAGCATATCCTGTTGACCAAATGTTGTGTGTAGTTAAACACTTAAGGCAATATCTTGAGTTAACAAGGATTCTCAGGGGTTCTGAGACAGGACTGCTCATTAGTCACAAAAAGCCATATAAAAGAGTGTCAGTACAAACTATTTCTAGATGGTTGAAACAGGTTCTCAATTGTGCTGGAGTCGACACTCGTGTTTAAATCTCACTCCACCAGGGCGGCTTCCACATCTGCGGTGAAGGCTCAGGACGTGCTGCTAGACCAAATCCTCGCGGCCGCAGGATGGTCTAGAGAATCAACTTTCTCACAGTTCTATGATAACCTGTACAGACAGTGCCACGGTTTGGGCATGCTGTTTTGGGTTCCATTTAATTAATTTGCTTTGTTTATATCATTGTTTGTAATTTCCTCCTGGGATAGAGAGGTTATTACTGATTTTTTGTTATTGTTATTAAAAAGTTATTAAATTTGAAGCAATGTCCAATATATTATTTATTTACTAATGTGTCAGCCGAAGCAGATTGCCGTATGGAGTGCATCTACGGCATGTAAACACAGAGCTTTGAAATCTTCACGTAGTCACTCACGTGACTCCAAAGTAAAATAGTCAGATTAAACGAGAACTTACAAGTTCGAAGTTTGATCCTTATTTTATGAGGAGTCACGTTGAGGGATTACGTGCCCTCCGCTCCCACCCTTATAATCTAAGAGAACATCTGGTAGTTCTAGTCTTCTTAAAACTTTACTATGTTAATTTGGCTATATATGTTTCTGTGTTTTCACGCCACTGCTTTGAAGTATGACGCGCATGCGCCTGGCGGGACTTCTTCACGTAACCCCTCAACGCAACTCCTCATAAAATAAGGATCAAACTTCGAACTGGTAATTTCTCATTTAATCTTACTATTTTATTTATAGATTCTTCTGTTCTTACTCTCCTGCATCTAATCTTATTAAAATCCTTACACTTAACATAATCACAAACAAACATTACAAAAACTTCTTTATTGGCACTTAAACCTGGACTTCACCCTTCCTAACCATAACCCCACATGTCAACAGGTTCCGGGCCCATCATGATGTTGAGATCTTATTCTGTCACCTATGATTTTGGCAAGGAGTTCTCACTCATCCTTCCTCATGGACATCCCCTGTGGGCCTTTCACCCTCTCTTGACCGTCTCATTTCCAATTGTCATCAACACATCAACCACCTGGACTTTTTCACTCCCACACTCCAATCTCAATCTGTCCAAATGGGCAGCACTCCACCCAATTCACACTGACCAGAAATCTACAGACAAGGTGCTGCCGTTGTAGTCTGGTGGACAGACCTCTACTTTGCAGAGGCCAGTTAGCAGCTATCAGACACCTCCTTGCACCTTCCCCTGCACCATGACCTCACCAACGATCACCATGCCACCAGTCCCGCATCGTCATATTTCTCATCACACGAGGAGATTTCCCCACCACAGTTTTCAACCTGAGAGTGCCTCAGCCTCGCACTTCCTGCTGCTATCTACACAAACAGGACTGTCCTGGTAGGCCACTGTTTCTGCCTGTTCTTGCCCTACTGAACGTATCTCCTCATTCATGGTCCCTGTCCTGTCCCTCCCCACCAACATCAGGACACCTCAACCTGCCCTACACCCTTTTATCAATTTCCTGGACCCACCTCCTTATCTTCACCATGGACGTCCAGTCTTGAAATATCTCCATTCTCACTCACACCATCTTAAACCTCTCTGCTACCTTCTGTCACAAAAATCCAACCAATTCCCCTCTGGGAACAAGCTCATTGGCCAGATATGAGTCTTCAGCAACTTTCAATAAAAAAAATTTATCAGGTGGGATGTTTATAATGTTACTACTCTTCAATCCAGGTAAACCTGCAACGATCTCCCAGGACTGCTGAGCAGATGTGGAGAATGGTGACAGAGAAGATAGATTTAATTCATCGCCAAAAACTGAGATGGTCAAGAGCTGCAGGTTCCTAGCCTTAAATATCAGCAATGATTTATTCCAGACCAACCACATTGAAGCTACGGCCGACCCTCTGCCTTAGAAGACAAAGAAAGTTTTACTAAATCTAAGGGTCAGAGGTGGAATATTTAAGCCAGTACTGTGGGAATTATTAATCATATTTGAGAAAATAAAGAAAGCTTTTTACCTGTGTTTTGATTGGAGAATTGTTTTTATTTAACAAGCATTGATAAAATGCCATCAATAAAGTATAAACAGCACCATTGACATGAATTGCACAGACAGAAATGAAGGCGTTTGAATCAATTGGTGCAAATAGGTTATGCAAGGGGATGGATGGGTTGAACATGACTTTGTGGACCTGTGTGAAACAGCTGGTGGTGAATCAGTACCTGGCTGGTTCTCCAACTCTGCTGCTTCTACCCCCATGACGACTGGAAGAGATGGAAAATAAAACTTTCACCTACCCATCACTGACTTGACACAAGCTGACAAAGGCAAGATTTCCCCAATATTGTGTGTTCATTGAAGCAATGAACCATAAGCAATTACTCTGCATGTCTGGTTTTGAACTGATAATTTATAATGTGGGATGTGAAATGTATGGATAAAAATAAAATAATGTTTGAGATACACTCTCTGTCTGAAATAATTTCAGTCCACAATGAATATGTTGAGTGGTTATTTGTAGCTATTGTGCAGAGCTGAGGTTGTGGGTTCAAGTCCTGCGTCAGAGGTTTGAGCACATTATACTCTCACACAATCCGGTCGAACACTGTAGGTGTTCTGCTCTGCCAGAGCTCCTGTCTTTAGGCAGGTTGAGCCCCTTGCTGAGCTTCAAAGCAGAAGTCGTAGATTCCATGGAATTATTTTTAAAATGAACATGGCAATATTTATCACCAATCAATTCTACGATACATAAGGAGTCTGATCACTAACATGTTGCTATATGTAGAAATGTATTTTTATGAATTGACCAAAGGTTCAAAGGTTCATACACCAATTGGTGTAGTAAAATGCGTATTGCCATTGCAGCACATTAAAAAAAAAAATATAGAAAGTTAAACATAAAAAATATCCCCCCGGTCAGGTTTTGCACTGATAATCGTTAATGTGGGATGTAAAATTTAAGGATAGAAAGAAAATAATGTTTGAGATACACTTAGTCTTAAACAGAGTTATTTTGTCAGTCCAATTCAAGAAAACTTGATTCAAACCATTGCTGCTAAAATCAATTCTTTATTCTGACAACGCTGGATAATTCTTTAAACCTTCCAACACAGAGTTAAAAACTCTGGAGCAGGTCGAAAGAACTACTGACTTTGGTATATATGTAACACATTATATAGGTGATAGACAATTATAATACAAAAGGAGTGGCAAACTATTAACCAATCATTATGGATTACCATACATTTAACTTATTTGTTTTAACCAATCAACTAAATCATTTCTATTGATTGACAACCTGTATAGTCACATGATTTTCCCTTTTCCAGCCCCTTTACAGCCTTCCCCTCTGTGGTTTTCTTCAACCTCTTGGTTCAAAATCATTTTATTTCAATAAAGTAAAACCACAGATATAACACTAATTCTCAGAGAACACCTCTCAGAATATACACATCATACAGCAATCACACAATACATACACACAAAACATATATTTTCACTTTTGGAAAAGAAAGTTATTTCTAAAGCTTCAGTTTTAAACAAGGTCTAATACTCGCAATCCTAATTAAACACAATGCACTTCACAAATAATTTCATTACAACTATGTAGTTAAAATACAGTTACTTATGGATTACAAAGATTAAATATGAGTTTTGCCCCATTCTTACAAAGTGGTAAGAACTTAAGTTATTTCTAATCACACAATTCCCAACTCCAAGCACACAAAGGCCATATACTTGTCACACTTGCTTCTTGAAGATTGCTTCTTCCCAAGCTTGTGTTTAATTTCATTCCGAATTAACCTCCCCCTTGCTCATCTCTGGAGGAAAGGAATGCAAGGCCTCTTTACAACGTCTTACTAATAGCATTCCACACAGCAAATTTGATTACTATAGGCAGACCCCTATCGTTTGGCTTAGATCAAAATAGAGTTACTTTCTCAGTCTTCTATAAACACAAGAAATCACCCTCATACAAAGGTCACACAGCCATCACCTATGCCTTATCCCTTATCCCAACATAAATACATTTAAACCGCACAAACCAAATCACAGACTATTATCTAGCCTTGATGCCTACGACCCAATATAGACAACCATAAATCCTCCATGTAACACACTAGAGCTCAGAAATGTGTCACAAAGAAAGAACAAATGGTGCCCATTTCTTGAGAAAAACCCCATCAATAACCAACTCTAAGCATCAACTAAACCAAATACAACTTCTGACCATTATAGCCGCTCCAAAGCAAACAAAGCTATTCCTATTTACATCAACATCTCCATGTTATAACAAGCCATCTGTTCTCCCATATGTGTTCATTGTACTTTATTTATTTGTGCCTATGTATTTTGAAAACCTCAACTCCCAGTCCTTCTCCTGCAACTCAACACAAGTTCTTCACACAGAAACCATAATTTTAGTAATTTTATTGTATAATATTTCCTCAACAGCATTTCAGTCCACAATGAATATGTTGAGTGGTTATTTGTAGCCATCTGTGCAGAGCTGATGTTGTTGGTTCAAGTCCTACTTCAGAAGTTCGAGCGCATTATCCTCTAATACACTCCGGTTGAATACTGCGGGTGTTCTGCTCTGCCAGAGCTCCTGTCTTTGAGGAGATCGAGTCCCTTGCTGAGCTTCAAAACAGAAGTCATAGATTCCATGGAATTATTTTGAAGATGAGCATTGCCAATATTTATCACCACTAAATTCTACGATACATAAAGAGTCTGATCACTAACATGTTGCTATATGCAGAAATGTATTGTTCAAAAAAGACCATTGTACTCTCCACATCATATCCTTCTTTCACTTCAAAACATATCTCCATGACTGCAGTGCCCAGTGGAATGGAACCTTGTCAGATGCTCCAGGGCAGTACTAGGGGTTTGCTGCACTGTCAGAGGAGATCCCTTTGGTTGATGCTATGTTTCAGGATCATCTGCTTTCTCCCTCAGCTGAAGGTCTCATGGCACTGTTTTAGAAAAATATAAAGGATGCAACTTCATCTCTAATTTTCTGAACAACAATGCTAACGTTACTGTCAACATATGTTTTCTGTAATGATGACTCGCTTGGTCTATGTTCCTCTGTAAATTTCTCTAAAAAACCTCTGAGAGGTTTGTTTTCCTATTTTCACAGTGGAATTCCAGCATCAATGAATGCCATGCACAGATCACTCGAAAACTGAGATTTGTGACTGGAGCCAGCAGTAAATGTAGTGAGGAGACAAGCTTGGGTATTTCGCTTGGGTAGTCTCCAACCCAGCAGTATCAACATTGACCTCTAATTTTAGATAGCCCTTGTCTTCTCCCTCATCCCCCTCCCCCGCTCTCCTTCTAGTCCTGGTGTCTACGCCTCTTCCTTTCTTTTTCATCCCCCCCCCCCCCCCCACCACCACATCAGTCTGAAGATGGGTCTTGACCTGAAAATTCGCCTATTCCTTCTCCACATAGATGCTGCCTCACTCGCTGAGTTTCTCCAGCATTTTTTGTTTACCTTCAATTTTTCCAGCATCTATAGTTCTATCTTAAATAGATCTTGGAGAAGACTGAACCAGCAGACAGCGGCACGAATGAATAAATAACAGATGAATGAATGGTGGAAGTTTTCTTGCAAGTTATACTATGTTAACACGTTAATAATAACATTAATATTAATGTATTAATATAAGCAAATGGTATGTTGGCATTGATAGCAAAAGGATTTGAGTACAAGAGCAGGCAGGTTCTACTGCAGTTGTACAGGGTCTTGGTGAGGCCACACCTGGAGTATTGCGTACAGTTTTGGTCTCCTAATCTGAGGAAATACATTCTTGCCATAGAGGGAGTACAGAGAAAGTTCACCAGACTGATTCCTGGGATGGCAGGACTTTAATATGAAGAAAGACTGGATAGACTCGGCTGGTACTCGCTGGAATTTAGAAGATTGAGGGGGGGATCTTATAGAGACTTAAAAATTCCTAGGGGCTTGGAAGGCTAGATGCAGGAAGATTGTTCCCAATGTTGGGGAAGTCCAGAACAAGGGGTCACAGTTTAAGGGGGAAGTCTTTTAGGACCGAGATGAGAAAATCATTTTTCACACAGAAAGTGGTGAATCTGTGGAATTCTCTGCCACAGAAGGTAGTTGAGGCCAGTTCATTGGCTATATTTAAGAGGGAGTTAGATGTGCCCCTAGTGGCTAAAGGGATCAGGGGGTATGGAGAGAAGGCAGAGTTGGATGATCAGCCATGATCATATTGAATGGCGGTGCAGGCTCGAAGGGCCGAATGGCCTACTCCCGCACCTATTTTCTATGTTTCTATGTTTCTATTAACGTGTTAACATAGAAAATATCATTGTAATCACAGTACAACAAGAGAAAATAGCATGACCTTTTAGCAAAACGGCAAAAAAATGCTGATTTAAGCACTCGATCATGAAAAAGGCATTATCTAATTCCTTCTCGAAACTTGAACACAAAGTAATTGGTACGTTCACATGCCAATTTCCCTTTAGTTCTGCTACCACACAATCTTTATTAATGTGAAACCTGATATTGCAGCCAATGCAGCCAGTAGACAGAAGGGTGCATTGGGAGTTAATGGTTTGTCAGAGGTCATCTCCCTTTTACACAATTCCACACACACTGGGCTGGATCTGTCAATAACCCAACCCCTGGAAGTACTCAGCCACAGTACTTATCCCAATGGCCACAAATAACGACAACCGAAGACCCATTGTACTAGAGGCCTGTGGACTGAACTCTTCACTGAGGGAGAGCAGGCTTCGAGCATTAACTAGGCCTCAGGAGGTGAAGCCTGATTCCACACCCATTCCCCCGAGACAGGCCTGGTGGCCTTTGACGCACCTTTACTATTATTAAATGTAATCTGATAATCATAGATAGTATAAATTGACATAGTTCATGAAAGGAAACAAAAGTGAAATAAAATGTTTAAATAAAATGTTAAAATATATACAAATAAACAGAAACCGGTACAACAAAAGGCAAATGATGATGAGCCAGATGTGAAGTGCATCCCGCCCCTCAGCACAGCATGTCCCAGAGCCGGAATCACTGCTGGATCGAGTGTCAGTGCACAATGTCTGTGTTACCCATCATGTTGCAACCAGTGATACTGGTCAACTATGTTTTATTTTATCATGTGAATATGGGTTGTATGGATAATAAATGAAATATTTTAGGAAAAACTTTAATTCCTTTTAATACTAGCCTTTGCTGATACCTTTAAGGATCTGTGGTCACACACTCCAAGATCACTCTGCTGCTCACCACGTCTCAACATCCTTCCACCTACTGCACATGCTAGTGATGCAGAACAATTAATGTCATCACATCAACAAGAACAAACAAGGGGTGGCATAAAAGGAGAGGTTTGTAAACCTTTGCAGAAGTTTTTGGTAGAGCTCACTCACCTGAGTGAATTCACTGGACTTCATCTTGGACCGGTATCGGAGCGGTGCCAGGACCCTTGGGTTACCCGGACAGACCATCACAAGCCAGAATCACCAAAGGGCAGAAGGCAGCGAGCCTTGTTGTTACCAGCCACTGCTGGTATCAGTGAAGACCCGATGAGCAGAAGGACATGAGAGTTGTTATTTATTCTCTAAGGGATCTTTTCACTGTATTTCACGATACTTAATTAAACTTAGTTTTGTGATAACCTTGAGGTGTTCTTTCTCCATCATTGATCAGAATCGTCAAGACCTGCTTGTATTATTCCAGAGGAATTACTACACCAGTATCAAAGAAACTGGCAATTTTCAGCATGATGGGCTGCGCCCTGCTTTTCCCTTCGCAGGTCTGTTCACAATTTACAGTAGGTTGATATGAAATTCCTCCACCAGTCCATTAAACCACATACCCACATACCCATACTGGAAATGAAGCAATCCTGAGGAAAACTCCAGAGAGTTGAGGTAACTGGGTCTGTCGATAACGGGACATCATTTAACCCCCATCCATAAGGCACAAGGCTGGCATGTGAAGGAATGTCTTCCACGTGCCCGGATGTGGGCAACACTCAAGAAGTTCAACGCCATCCAGGACACAGAAGCCTGCTTGTCTGACACCACATGCACAATGCTACACATTCATTCCTCCATGGTTGGTGTTTTCACCATCGACACAAACCATTCCTCTCATATAGCTTCATCGGGTCACTCCTTAGCCTCCTCTGCTCAAAGGAATATAAATGTAACCTAACCAACCTATCTCTATAACTTAAATGTTACAAGCCAGGCAACATCCTAGTGAAAGAAAGAACTGCAGATGCTGGTAAAATCGGAGGAAGACACAAAATGCTGGGGTAACTAAGCGGGTGAGGCAGCATCTCCGGAAAGAAGGAAAATTCCTTCTCTCCAGAGATGCTGCCTCACCTGCTGAGTTATTCCAGCATTTTGTGTCAACATTCTAGTGAATCTCTGCTGTTCACTCTCCAGTGCACTCAAACCTTTCCTACAATGCAGTGACAATACAATGCAGAGCACATGATACTCCAGGGGTGGCCGAACAATTTTAATAGTGTTGGTTCATGATATCTCAGATATTATCCTCTATGCCACTGCTGATGAAAACAAGCACTTCATTTCTTCACACGTCATTTCCATGTCACTCCATTCTCACCTCACTCCATTCCCTCATCTCTCCATTCCCTTCATCATCATTGAATGTTAAACTGGGAAATCCCAACCTAATCTGTCACTCCACAATGCTATCAAACTTCCTCATCAATGTCCATTTGGCTTTCTGGGGATGACATGGTTCCAGACATCATCCAAGCCTTGGTCCCAATGTAGAGCTGAATTCCGGAAGTGGAGTGAGAGCCTGTCATTTGTGCCAGGCTGTATTTGACTGACTGTGGCAACAGGGTGTCGTGGTAAAACTGAAGTCAAGGAGCACCAAAAGGAACACACTCCAGCGGTTGGAGTCATCACTTGGACCATGAAGGATGGTTTGGTCATTGACGGATTAACTCAGACCCAGGACATCACTGCCCGAGTTTCCTTGGCCAATGTCAAAAGTAGATAGGCATGGATAACCTTGCCCCTTAGATTCAGGTCCACCATCCTAGGAATCAGACTGGTGAACAGTTGCTGAGTTCCTGCTGTGGCATATATATCCTTTCCGAGATAAGGGGACCACACTGCCAGTGAGTTGTGGACCACACACACCCTGTGCTGATTCAGACAGATGTCCTGTACTAGTTCCCCCTGTCAATGTTTGGCCCATTATCCTTTAAATCTTCCCAATCCACAAACCTGCACAAATATATTTTAAATGTTATAGTACCTGCCTTAACCACCTCCTCTGGCAGCTCGTTCCATACCCATCACCCTCTGTGTTGTAAAGGGACCTCTCAGGTTACTATTCAATTTTTCCTCTCTCACTTTAAACATGTCCTCTGGTTTTTGATTCCAATATTCTGGGTAATAGACATTTTGTTCACTCTCTCTATTTCCCTCATGTTTCACTACACCTATGTCAGATCATCCTTCAGCCTCCTGCACTCCATGGAATAAAATTCTATCCTTCCCAACCTTTATATATTTTTTTAGTCTTCAGGTCCTGGTAAAACATTCTTGTAAATTATAAATGTTCAAAGGTTCAAAGGTTCAACATTTTAAAGGTACATTTATTGTCACATACACAAATTGGTGTAGTGAAATTCAAGTTGCCATTGCAGCACACTAATAAGAATACAACACAACATGAAGGAGAATTTTCTGATATATAGTTCCTGCAGGGGGGGGTGAATGTAGTTCCCATAGTGCGTTCGGCCAAATGCACTACTCTCTGCAGAGCCTTCTTGTCTTGAGCAGAGCAGTTCCCAAACCAAATTGTGATGTTTCCGGACAAGATGCTTTCCACAGCCGCTGAGTAGAAGCACTGGAGCATCCTCAGAGACACTCTGAATTTCCTCAATTGCCTGAGGTGGTAAAGGCGCTGCCTTGCCTTACTCACCACTGCAGCAGCGTGTGATGTCCTTGTCAGATCCCCTGAGATGTGGACTCCCAGGTATTTAAAGCAGCTCACCCTATCCACAGTATCCCCATTTATCCTCAATGGTGTGTATGTCCTCGGATAATGTGCCCTCCTAAAGTCCACGTTCAGCTCCTTAGTTTTTTTGATGTTCAAGAGGAGGCTGTTGTCCTGACACCAGAGTGCCAGATCAGCCACCTCCTCCCGGTAGGCCTTCTCATCGTTATCGGAAATCAGGCCCACCACCACAGTGTCATCAGCAAACTTGATTATAGAGTTGGAGCTGAACCTAGCCACACAGTCAATAGGACCCAGCACAGTCAAACCCAGGGCAGTTGGAGTCTGCAGCATGGAAACCTCTGGCCTGGTGCCGAGTCCAGGCTGCAGGTAAGGCGATAGCTGCGGGCTGCTGGAGGGTGGTGAAGTGGCGAGGGTCGGTGGGCAAAGAGTACGGGGTCCTCTCCACAATAAATATATACCTCACCTGCATTTTAATCCCCCCCCCCCCCTCCCCCACCACGAAAGCTCCGGAATCACAAGCACAGCGCCACTGATGCTGGGTTTGTAATAACGCCACTATGTCAAAAGTTTTATACACCTTGTTGGAGTGGGCCAAGGCCCCCCTAGATCATGAGGCCCTAACCCTAAGCTTGTCTAGCTTATATGTAAATCCAGCCCTGGTGACAAGACTCCAAATGGATCTTCAGTTTGCTGGGCTGCATGCTCTTGTGGCTTAAAACCTTAGCACAAGTAACACATTGCGGCTTGACCATGGGTTTTTGAAGAATGCTTGTCAAACAGAAGTTGAGAAATACTTCACTATACTTGCACTTCTTGGAAGACATGGTTCACAACACATACAGTTCATGTGTGTACGCAGGGCCTCAGAGGAATTTCAAAGTATCAGTCGGGCAACCTTCCCTTCTCCTTTAGTCATTCTGTTTTTATCCACTACGGTTTTATGCCATAAGCTGTAAGGCAAAAAGGGGTAGGGAAGATTAGAGAGGGGTGGAATGGAGCGCTCTGTTGACTTTCTGCATTTGAGGCCTTATGCTCCTATACTCCCTCCATGATAAATATAAATAAATAGACTAAGAGGGACCCGTTGGGTCCCAGCTTCACAAGAGAGGGCTGGTCCCCCAATGCAATATTCCACCTTTCCATCAATTCCAATATTCTTGGCCAGGGGGCTATCTGGAGCATAAGCATGTGTGTTGTGGGTCAAAGGGACTGGTTTCCAGAGGGCTAGTATGGACATTGTGGGCCGAATGGATTCTTAGGCTGGCAGCCAAGTCACTTTGGCCATGCAAGCATTTTAGAACCAATAGAGACACTTTGCGCAAGCATTTTAGAACCAATAGACACTCTTTCAGCAAGCATTTTAGAACCAATAGAGACAATCTATTTTGCAACCATTTAGACCCAATAGACACTTTCTGCAACCATTTAGACCAAATAGACACTTCCTGCAACCTTTTAGAACCAATAAACGCTTTCTGCAACCATTTAGAACCAAGACACTTTTGCAACCATTTTGCGCAAGCATTTTAGAACCAATAGAGACACTTTGCGCAAGCATTTTAGAACCAATAGAGACACTTTGCGCAAGCATTTTAGACCCAATAGACACTTTTTGCCAGCATTTTAGAACCAATAAACACTTTTTGCCAGCATTTTAGAACCAATAGACACCTTCTGCACTCATTTTAGAACCAATAGACACATTCTGCAAGCATTGTAAAACCAATAGACACATTCTGCAAGCATTTTAGAACCAAAAGACACCTTCTACAAGCATGTTAGAACCAATAGACACTTTTTGCAGCCATTTAGAACCAATAGACACTTTCTGCAGCCATTTAGAACCAATAGACACTTTTGCAACCATTTAGAACCAATAGACACTTTTGCAACCATTTAGAACCAATAGACACTTTTGCAACCATTTAGAACCAATAGACACTTTTGCAACCATTTAGAACTAATAGACACTTTTTGCAACCATTTAGAACCAAGAGACACTTTCCGCAAGCATTTTAGAATCAAGAGACACTTTCTGCAGGAATTTTACAACAGGCACATTCTGAAAGCTTTTTAGAACCAAGGGAGACACAATTTGCTAGCATTTAAGAACCAAATAGACTAAGTGGGACCCGTTGGGTCCCAGCTTCACACTGGAGGGCTGGTTCCCCAATGCAATATACCACATCTCCAACAATTCCAATATTGCTGGCCAGGGGACTTCGTGGAGCGCTAGAATGAGTGTTGTGGGTCAAAGGGACTGGTTTCCAGAGGGCTAGCATGGACATTGTGGGCCAAATGGATTATTGGGCTGGCAGCTAAGGCCAGGCAGCATTTTAGAATCAATGGAGACACATTTTGCAAGCATTTTACAACCAATAAAGACACTTTTTGCAAGTATTTAAAATCAATAGAGACACTTTTTGCAAGCGGTTAAGAACCAATAGACACCTTCTGCAAGCATTTTAGAAGCAAAAGACACTTTCTGCAAGTGTTTCAGAACCAATAGACACACTTTTCAGAAAGCATTTTAGAACAAATAGAGACACTATTTCAGCAAGCATTTTAGAACCAATAGAGACACTCTTTCAGCAAGTATTTTAGAACCAATAGACACACTCTTTCAGCGAGCAGTTCAGAACGAATAGAGCCAATCTTTCAGCGAGCATTTTGGACCCAATAGATACTTTCTCCAACCATTTTTTGACCCAACAGACACTTTCTGCACCATTTTAGACCCAATAGACACTTTATGCAACCATTTAGACCCAATAGACACTTTTTGCAACCATCTAGACACAATAGATAGTTTTTGGAACCATTTAGATGCAATAGACACTTTCTGCAATCTTTTAGAGCCAATAGATACCTTTTGCAAGCATTTATAACCAATAGACAGTCTCTGCAAACATTTAGAACCAAAAGACACTTTTTTGCAAGCATTTTAGAACCAATAGACACTTTTTGCAACCATTTCGGAACCAAGACACTTTTCGTAAGCATATCAGAACAAAGACACTTTTTCCCAAGCATTTTAGAACCAATGGAGACACTTTCTGCAAGCAATTCAGAACCAATAGAGACACTTTTTGCAAGCATTTTAGAACGAAAAGAGACACTTTTTCCAATCATTTTAGAACCAAAAGACACTTTTTGCAAGCATTCTAGAACCAATAGGGACACTTTTGCAAACATTTTATAAACAATGGACATATTTTGTAACCATTTTAGAACCAAACAATACTCTTTTTGCAACCATTTTAGAATAGATATTTTTAGCAAACTTTTTAGAACCAATAGAGACATCTTTTGCAAGCATGTTACAACCAATAGACACCATCAGCAAGCATTTTAGACCCAATAGACACTTTCAGCAAGCATTTTAGACCAAATAGACACTTTCAGAAAGCATTATAGAACCAATAGGCACCTTCGGCAAGCATTTTAGAACTGATAGACACCTTTTGCAAGCAGTTTAGAACCAATAGACACCTTGTGCAAGCAGTTTAGAACCAATAGACACCTTCTGCACGCATTTTAGAACAAATAGACGCCTTCTGCAAGCATTTTAGAACCAAAAGACACATTCTGCAAGCATTTTAGAACCAATAGAGACCCTCTTCCAGCAAGCATTTTAGAACCAATAGAGACAATCTATTCTGCAACCATTTGACCCAATAGGCAATTTCTGCAACCATTTAGACCCAATAGACACTTTTTGCAACCATGTAGACCCAATAGACACTTTTTGCAACCATTTAGACCCAATAGACACTTTTTGCAACCATTTTAGAATGAATAGACACTTTTTGCAACCTTTTCAGAACCACATTGAGGGCACTCACTGTTGAGTAGACATGTGTACAGTGCTATTCAGAGCTCAGAGAGACGGAGTGAGGCACACTACTGGCTTCCTCCATCTTGCAGAGACTGAGTGAGGCACATCGCTTCCTGGTTTTATAGTCCCCCCCCCCCCCCCCCCCCCCGACTCCAGCAGGGGCATCAGAGAGAATGGAGAATGTTTTAAAAACAGTAATATCTCTCTGATTTTTCATCGATGGGAAAAATCCTCTGGTCCTTGAAGGCGGAGGAGGGCTAAAGGCGAGGTGGCCACAAATGACAGCCGTAGCTGGCGGCATTTTCTCGGAAATCACAGCACCAAGCGAGCCAAAAACGGTCAAGATCAGACTTTTAGTAATATAGATAGACACTTTTTGCAAGCATTTTAGAACCAATAGAGACTTTCTGCAAGCATTTTAGAACCAAGAGACAATTTTTGCAAGCATTTTAGAACCAATAAAGACACTCTTTCAGCAAGCATTTTAGATGCAATAGATACATTCTGCAACAATTTTATACGCAATAGACATTTCCTGCATCCTTTTAGAACCAATAGACACTTCTTGCAACCATTTTGGAACCAATAGAGACACTTTTTGCAAGCATTTTAGAACGAAAAGAGACTTTTTGCAATCATTTTAGAGCCAAAAGAGACACTTTTTGCAAGCATTTTAGAACCAAAAGAGACACCTTCTGCAAGCATTTTAGAACTGATAGACACCTTCTGCAAGCATGTTACAACCGATAGACACCATCAGCAAGCATTATAGAACCAATAGACACTTTTTGCAAGCATTTTAGAACCAATAGACACTTTCAGCAAGCATTTTAGAACCGATAGACACCTTCTGCAAGCATGTTACAACCGATAGACACCATCAGCAAGCATTATAGAACCAATAGACACTTTCAGCAAGCATTTTAGAATGAATAGACACCTTCTGCAAGCATTTTAGAACCAATAGACACCTTCTGCAAGCATTTTAGAACCAATAGACACCTGCAAGCATTTTAAAACCAATAGACACCTTTTGCAAGCATTTTAGAACCAATAGACACCTTCTGTACGCATTTCAGAACCAATAGACACCTTGTGCACGCATTTTAGAACAGATAGACACCTTGTGCAAGTATTTTAGAACCAATAGACACTTTCAGCAAGCATTTTAGAACCAATAGAGACACTCTTTCAGCAAGCATTTTAGAACCAATAGAGACAATCTATTTTGCAACCATTTAGACCCAATAGACACTTTCTGCAACCATTTAGACCAAATAGACACTTCCTGCAACCTTTTAGAACCAATAAACGCTTTCTGCAATCATTTAGAACCAAGACACACTTTTTGCAACCATTTAGAACCAAGAGACACTTTCCGCAAGCATTTTGGAATCCAGAGACACTTTCTGCAGGCATTTTACAACCAACAGGCACTTTCTGCAAGCATTTTAGAACCAAGGGAGACACAATTTGCAAGCATTTAAGAACCAACTAGACTAAGTGGGACCGTTGGGTCCCAGCTTCACACGGGAGGGCTGGTCCCCCAATGCAACATACCACATCTCTATCAATTCGAATATTGCTGGCCAGGGGACTTTCTGGAGCGCTAGTATGCGTGTTGTGGGTCAAAGGGTCTGGATTCCAAAGGGTTAGTATGGACATTGTGGGCCGAATGGATTCTTGGGCTGGCAGCTAAGTCACTCTGGCCAGGCAGCATTTTAGAACCAATAGAGACACATTTTTGCAAGCATTTTAGAACCAATAGAGACACTCTTTCAGCAAGCATTTTAGAACCAATAGAGACACTCTTTCAGCAAGCATTTTAGAACCAATAGAGACACTCTTTCAGCAAGCATTTTAGAACCAATAGAGACACTCTTTCAGCAAGCATTTTTGACCCAATGGGCACTTTCTGCAACCATTTATACCCAATAGACACTCCATTTAGAACCAATATACAAATTTTGCAACCATTTAGAAACAATAGACACTTTTTGCAAATATTTAGAACCAAAAGACAATTTTTGCAAGCATTTTAGAACCAATAGCGACACTTTCTGCAAGCATTTAAGAACCAATAGAGACACTTTCTGCAAGCAATTTAGAATTAATATAGACACTGTTTGCAAGCATATTAGATCCAATAGATACTTTTTGCAACCAATTTAGAACCAATAAACACGTTTTGCAACCATTTTAGAACCTAGACACGTTTTGCAACCATTTCGGAACCAAGACACTTTTTGTAAGCATTTCACAACCAAGACACTTTTTTGCAAGCATTTTAGAACCAATGGAGACACTTTCTGCAAGCAATTCAGAATTAATAGAGACACTTTCTGCAAGCAATTCAGAACCAATAGACACTTAGCAACCATTTTAGAATGAATAGACACTTTTTGCAACCTTTTTAAGAACCACATTGAGGGCACTCACAGTTGAGTAGTCATGTGTACAGTGCTATTCTGAGCTCAGAGAGACCGAGTGAGGCACACCACTGGCTTCCTCCATCTTGCAGAGACTGAGTGAGGCACTTCCTGGTTTTATGCCCCCCCCAGCAGGGGCATCAGAGAGAATGGGGAATATTTTAAAGACAGTAATATCTATGATTTTTCATCGTTGGGAAAAATCCTCTGGCCCTGGAAGGCGGAGGAGGGTTATGAGCGAGGTGGCCAAAAATGATGGCTGTAGGTGGCGGCATTCTCTCGGAAATCACAGCACATTGAGCCAAAAGCAGTCAAGATCAGGCTTTTAGTAATATAGATAGAGACACTTTTTTGCAAGCATTTTAGAACCAATAGAGACACTCTTTCAGCAAGCATTTTACACCCAATAGACACTTTTTGCAAGCATTTTAGAATCAACAGAGACTTTCTGAAACCATTTAGACTCAATAGACACATTCTGAAAACTTTTAGAACCAATAGACACTCTTTGCAAGCATTTTAGAACCAAAAGACATTTTTTGCAATAATTGTAGAACCAATAGACTCTTTTTGCAAGCATTTTAGAACCAATAAAGACACTCTTTCAGCAACCATATTAGACCCAATAGACACATTCTGCAACAATTTTAGACCCAATAGACACTTTTTGCAACCATTTAGATACAATAGACATTTTATGCATTCATTTAGACCCAATAGCCACTTTCTGCAACCATTTTGGAACCAATAGAGACACTTTTGGCAAGGATTTTAGAATGAAAAGAGACACTTTTTGAAAGCATTCTAGAACTATTAGAGACACTTTTGCAAACATTTTACAAACAATGGACACATTTTGGAGCCATTTTAGAACCAAACAATACTCTTTTTGCAACCATTTTAGAACTAATAGACATTTTCAGCAACCTTTTTGGAACCAATAGAGACACCTTTTGCAAGCATTTTATAACCAATAGACACACTTTTTGCAAGCATTTTAGAACCGATAGACACCTTCTGCAAGCAGTTTAGAACCAATAGACAACTTCTGCAAGCAGTTTAGAACCAATAGACGCCTTCTGCAAGTATTTTAGAACCAATAGACACATTCTGCAAGCATTTTAGAACTAATAGAGTAGCAATGTTACAAAATTTTGAGATTTTAAAAATCAAGTCCGCAATTTATCCCATCAGATAAAGCATAAAAAGAAGTTTAATTTGACACCTAATTTACTTTCATATCATCAGTATTAAGAAAGTTATGGCCATTTTCATACTCGGAAATGAGCATCTTGCCTTTCAATTGACTTAACTCAAAAGCTGTGATCTGGAAAAGTTAAAAGTCCATAACATTCTTAAAAATTAAGAGAACTCAATGAAATTTTCAGTTATTATAGATTGAAGCATTCTGAAACAAATATTAAACAATCTTACTTGGATTACCTGAAATTAAAGCATATAATTAGTTAGTTATCTAATTGTAGCTAATTACAAAATTCAATGATTAAATCTAAACATCTATCAATTTCTTAAGAAAAGATAAACTTTTTTTAAATTGCCTAAGTGTCCAAATAACATTCACACAATAATCCACAATATAACATAATTTTTAAATCTCATTTTCATGAATTTCTGGGCCAAATGGAAGGAATTTAGTGTTTTATGCCTGTAAATTAATGGCCATTTAAATCAACTAGCGAGTGGGTTTTAGTGGAATGCGGTGGATTGGAACGTTGCGGTTAGCAGTGAAGTCGGGGGGAAAAATACTGGGGGTTCATACATTTTTTTGGACCCCATTTCGCAACATAAAAATATTATTAATGCCTCCCGAAAAACCAACTTTTAATATAAAAATAAAGTATTTACCTTTTTTTCTCCCCTACGCAAAATGCTTCCGGTTGTCTGCGCTCACGGCTTTTGAAGGTGATTTTTAAATTACTCTAGTTAATAAATAATCTAGAGTAATTTAAAAATACCACCATTCATTAAAGGTCGGAGCGATTTTTCTTCAGCAACCAAATCGCCCGACATTCATCGATTATCCAGGCCTGTGGAAAAACAGCACTTTAAGCCCGCCCCCCTCTGCAAGGCGCGAAAGTCGCGCACACGGGGAGCGGCAGAAGTGCAGCGCCCGTAAAGGTAAGTTTTGTAACATACCTAAATAGAGACACTCTTTCAGCAAGCATTTTAGAACCAATAGAGACAATCTATTTTGCAACCATTTAGACCCAATAGACACTTTGCGCAACCATTTAGACCCAATAAACACTTTGCGCAACCATTTAGACCCAATAGACACATTCTGCATCCTTTTATAACCAATAGACACTATTTGCAACCATTTTGGAACCAATAGAGACACTTTTTGCAAGCATACCAGAACCAATAGAGACACTTTTGCAAATATTTTACAAACTATAGACTCATTTTGGAACCATTTTAGAACCAAACAATACTCTTTTTGCAACCATTTTAGAATTAATAGACATTTTTAGCAACCATTTTAGAACCACATTGAGTGCACTCACCATTGAGTAGACATGTGTACAGTGCTATTCAGAGAGACGGAGTGAGGCACACCACTGGCTTCCTCCATCTTGCAGAGACCAAGTGAGGCACACCACTTCCTGGTTTTATAGTCCCTCCCCCTCCAGCAGGGGCATCAGAGAGATTGGGGAATATTTTAAAAACAGTAATATCTCTCTGATTTTTCATCAATGGGAAAAATCCTCTGTCCTGGAAGGCGGAGGAGGGCTCTGAACGAGGTGGCCAACAATGACGGCCGTAGGTGGAGGCATTCTCTCGGAAATCACAGCACATTGAGCCAAAAGCGGTCAAGATCAGACTTTTAGTAATATAGAGAGACACTTTTTGCAAGCATTTTAGAACCAATAGATGTAAGCTATTGGGGCAAATCCTTCAAAATTATGGAAGAACTCTGGGACAAGGACATGTACATTTTTAAAACAGACTTGCTGGCTGCAATGGAATAACCCCCAATCCACAAAGGAAGAACCAGTTTAAAACCTGTCTGTGGGCCTGGGCATTACATGACTATGCAAATAGTGTGAACAGGAAAGGCTGGGATGGAGATAACGAGATTTTCTTGGAAAGACAAAGGAAGCAACTGAGCCTCAGCAGATGGGGGTAAACAGCCCAGGAGCAAGACAATCACCATCATAAATGGCCCATCCATCGGGACAATGGAAGCCCATCCAGGTGATGGGATAACGATCAGGCTGAGGTATCATGTCATCAGCAAACCCATTATCCTCGGAAGCATATTGTTCATGCCAAATCGAAACTGGGAACCATCGAAAGACCATTTTGTCCAGAGGACCACCTGGGAGGTTTCAAGGGAGAAACTCGGGTATAAAAGGGACAGGCAAGCCAGAACTCGCTCTCTTTTCTGCTCTGTTGGATGGCTTCTGACCCTGCAACAATCTAGCTGTAAGTAAACCAGACGACTTGGCAAAGTTCCCGAAATAGGATAGAGGTTGAGAGAAGAAGGGGAAAGGGGGGTGCATCTGTAATTCAAATTGTGTAAAGTAAGTTTTTATGATGTGCCCGATAATTTTCTTACCATATTCTTAGTTTAAAGCATAAGTTTAGCCATGTATTATGTAGTGTTGGTGAGATTCGATTACTCATTGTTTAATAAAGCCGGTAAATGTTAGACTTGCTTTGAGTCATTCTTGGTTTCTGTTTTCTCTCATCAGCACACTCTGGTCAAGTCAACCTTTTTATCATATCCCACCATAATTCTGAGGTCTAAAACGCAGGGGAACCCTTTTTTTTGTACTTGCTCTTGGGAACCGCTCGAGTGGAGTGGTGGCCATTTGACCCACCGACAAGGGAGAGAATCACTCGGGTAGTTGGGCCTGAAGTGGAGTAAAGGGAACAAAGCCCCTAAATAGAGACACCTTCTGCAAGCATTTTAGAACCAATAAACACCTTCTGCAAGCATTTTAGAACAAACTAGACTAAGTGGGACCCATTGGGTCCCAGCTTCACATGGGAGGGCTGGTCCGCCAATGTAATATTCCACCTCTCCACCAATTCGAATATTGCTGGCCAGGGGGCTTTCTGGAGCGCTAGTATGTGTGTTGAGGGTCAACGGGACTGGTTTCCAGAGGGCTAGTATGAACATAGTGGGCTGAATGGCTTCTTGGGCTGGCAGCTAAGTTACTCTGGCCAGGCAGCATTTTAGAACTAATCGACACTTTTTGCAAGGATTTTAGAAACCAATAGAGACACCTTTTGCAAGCATGTTACAACCAATAGACACCGTCTGCAAGCATTCTAGACCCAAGAGACACCGTCTGCAAGCATTCTAGACCCAAGAGACACCGTCTGCAAGCATTCTAGACCCAAGAGACACCGTCTGCAAGCATTCTAGACCCAAGAGACACCGTCTGCAAGCATTCTAGACCCAAGAGACACCGTCTGCAAGCATTCTAGACCCAAGAGACACCGTCTGCAAGCATTCTAGACCCAAGAGACACCGTCTGCAAGCATTCTAGACCCAAGAGACACCGTCTGCAAGCATTCTAGACCCAAGAGACACCGTCTGCAAGCATACCGGACCCAAGAGACACCGTCTGCAAGCATTCCGGACCAAAGAGACACCGTCTGCAAGCATTCCGCACCCAAGAGACACCGTCTGCAAGCATTCCGGACCCAAGAGACACCGTCTGCAAGCATTCCGGACCCAAGAGACACCGTCTGCAAGCATTCCGGACCCAAGAGACACCGTCTGCAAGCATTCCGGACCCAAGAGACACCGTCTGCAAGCATTCCGGACCCAAGAGACACCGTCTGCAAGCATTCCGGACCCAAGAGACACCGTCTGCAAGCATTCCGGACCCAAGAGACACCGTCTGCAAGCATTCCGGACCCAAGAGACACCGTCTGCAAGCATTCCGGACCCAAGAGACACCGTCTGCAAGCATTCCGGACCCAAGAGACACCGTCTGCAAGCATTCCGGACCCAAGAGACACCGTCTGCAAGCATTCCGGACCCAAGAGACACCGTCTGCAAGCATTCCGGACCCAAGAGACACCGTCTGCAAGCATTCCGGACACAAGAGACACCGTCTGCAAGCATTCCGGACCCAAGAGACACCGTCTGCAAGCATTCCGGACCCAAGAGACACCGTCTGCAAGCATTCCGGACCCAAGAGACACCGTCTGCAAGCATTCCGGACCCAAGAGACACCGTCTGCAAGCATTCCGGACCCAAGAGACACCGTCTGCAAGCATTCCGGACCCAAGAGACACCGTCTGCAAGCATTCCGGACCCAAGAGACACCGTCTGCAAGCATTTCGGACCCAAGAGACACTTTCTGCAAGCATTCCGGATCCAAGAGACACTTTCTGCAAGCATTCCAGACCCAAGAGACACTTTCTGCAAGCATTCCGGACCCAAGAGACACTTTCTGCAAGCATTCCGGACCCAAGAAACACTTTCTGCAAGCATTCCGGACCCAAGAGACACTTTCTGCAAGCATTCCGGACCCAAGAGACACTTTCTGCAAGCATTCCAGACCCAAGAGACACTTTCTGCAAGCATTCCAGACCCAAGAGACACTTTCTGCAAGCATTCCAGTCCCACCTTCAGCAAGCATTGCAGACCCACCTTCAGCAAGCATTCGAGACCCAAGAGACACCTTCAGCAAGCATTCGAGACCCAAGAGACACACTTTCTGCAACCATTCGGGACCCAAGAGACACACTTTCTGCAACCATTCGGGACCCAAGAGACACACTTTCTGCAACCATTCGGGACCCAAGAGACACACTTTCTGCAACCATTCGGGACCCAAGAGACACACTTTCTGCAACCATTCGGGACCCAAGAGACACACTTTCTGCAACCATTCGGGACCCAAGAGACACACTTTCTGCAACCATTCGAGACCCAAGAGACACACTTTCTGCAACCATTCGAGACCCAAGAGACACACTTTCTGCAACCATTCGAGACCCAAGAGACACACTTTCTGCAACCATTCGAGACCCAAGAGACACACTTTCTGCAACCATTCGAGACCCAAGAGACACACTTTCTGCAACCATTCGAGACCCAAGAGACACACTTTCTGCAACCATTCGAGACCCAAGAGACACACTTTCTGCAACCATTCGAGACCCAAGAGACACACTTTCTGCAACCATTCGAGACCCAAGAGACACACTTTCTGCAACCATTCGAGACCCAAGAGACACACTTTCTGCAACCATTCGAGACCCAAGAGACACACTTTCTGCAACCATTCGAGACCCAAGAGACACACTTTCTGCAACCATTCGAGACCCAAGAGACACACTTTCTGCAACCATTCGAGACCCAAGAGACACACTTTCTGCAACCATTCGAGACCCAAGAGACACACTTTCTGCCACCATTCGAGACCCAAGAGACACACTTTCTGCAACCATTCGAGACCCAAGAGACACACTTTCTGCAACCATTCGAGACCCAAGAGACACCCTTTCTGCAACCATTCGAGACCCAAGAGACACACTTTCTGCAACCATTCGAGACCCAAGAGACACACTTTCTGCAACCATTCGAGACCCAAGAGACACACTTTCTGCAACCATTCGGGACCCAAGAGACACACTTTCTGCAACCATTCGGGACCCAAGAGACACACTTTCTGCAACCATTCGGGAACCAAGAGACACACTTTCTGCAACCATTCGGGACCCAAGAGACACACTTTCTGCAACCATTCGGGACCCAAGGGACACACTTTCTGCAACCATTCGAGACCCAAGAGACACACTTTCTGCAACCATTCGAGACCCAAGAGACACTTTCTGCAACCATTCGGGACCCAAGAGACACACTTTCTGCAACCATTCGGGACCCAAGAGACACACTTTCTGCAACCATTCGGGACCCAAGAGACACACTTTCTGCAACCATTCGAGACCCAAGAGACACACTTTCTGCAACCATTCGAGACCCAAGAGACACACTTTCTGCAACCATTCGAGACCCAAGAGACACACTTTCTGCAACCATTCGAGACCCAAGAGACACACTTTCTGCAACCATTCGAGACCCAAGAGACACACTTTCTGCAACCATTCGAGACCCAAGAGACACACTTTCTGCAACCATTCGAGACCCAAGAGACACACTTTCTGCAACCATTCGAGACCCAAGAGACACACTTTCTGCAACCATTCGAGACCCAAGAGACACACTTTCTGCAACCATTCGAGACCCAAGAGACACACTTTCTGCAACCATTCGAGACCCAAGAGACACACTTTCTGCAACCATTCGAGACCCAAGAGACACACTTTCTGCAACCATTCGAGACCCAAGAGACACACTTTCTGCAACCATTCGAGACCCAAGAGACACACTTTCTGCAACCATTCGAGACCCAAGAGACACACTTTCTGCAACCATTCGAGACCCAAGAGACACACTTTCTGCAACCATTCGAGACCCAAGAGACACACTTTCTGCAACCATTCGAGACCCAAGAGACACACTTTCTGCAACCATTCGGGACCCAAGAGACACACTTTCTGCAACCATTCGGGACCCAAGAGACACACTTTCTGCAACCATTCGGGACCCAAGAGACACACTTTCTGCAACCATTCGAGACCCAAGAGACACACTTTCTGCAACCATTCGAGACCCAAGAGACACACTTTCTGCAACCATTCGAGACCCAAGAGACACACTTTCTGCAACCATTCGAGACCCAAGAGACACACTTTCTGCAACCATTCGAGACCCAAGAGACACACTTTCTGCAACCATTCGAGACCCAAGAGACACACTTTCTGCAACCATTCGAGACCCAAGAGACACACTTTCTGCAACCATTCGAGACCCAAGAGACACACTTTCTGCAACCATTCGAGACCCAAGAGACACACTTTCTGCAACCATTCGAGACCCAAGAGACACACTTTCTGCAACCATTCGAGACCCAAGAGACACACTTTCTGCAACCATTCGAGACCCAAGAGACACACTTTCTGCAACCATTCGAGACCCAAGAGACACACTTTCTGCAACCATTCGAGACCCAAGAGACACACTTTCTGCAACCATTCGAGATCCAAGAGACACACTTTCTGCAACCATTCGGGACCCAAGAGACGCACTTTCTGCAACCATTCGAGACCCAAGAGACGCACTTTCTGCAACCATTCGAGACCCAAGAGACGCACTTTCTGCAACCATTCGAGACCCAAGAGACGCACTTTCTGCAACCATTCGAGACCCAAGAGACGCACTTTCTGCAACCATTCGAGACCCAAGAGACACACTTTCTGCAACCATTCGAGACCCAAGAGACACACTTTCTGCAACCATTCGAGACCCAAGAGACACACTTTCTGCAACCATTCGAGACCCAAGAGACACACTTTCTGCAACCATTCGAGACCCAAGAGACACACTTTCTGCAACCATTCGAGACCCAAGAGACACACTTTCTGCAACCATTCGAGACCCAAGAGACACACTTTCTGCAACCATTCGAGACCCAAGAGACACACTTTCTGCAACCATTCGAGACCCAAGAGACACACTTTCTGCAACCATTCGAGACCCAAGAGACACACTTTCTGCAACCATTCGAGACCCAAGAGACACACTTTCTGCAACCATTCGAGACCCAAGAGACACACTTTCTGCAACCATTCGAGACCCAAGAGACACACTTTCTGCAACCATTCGGGACCCAAGAGACACACTTTCTGCAACCATTCGGGACCCAAGAGACACACTTTCTGCAACCATTTGAACCCAAGAGACACACTTTCTGCAACCATTTGGACCCAAGAGACACACTTTCTGCAACCATTTGGACCCAAGAGGCACACTTTCTGCAACCATTTGGACCCAAGAGGCACACTTTCTGCAACCATTTGGACCCAAGAGACACACTTTCTGCAACCATTTGGACCCAAGAGACACACTTTCTGCAACCATTCGGGACCCAAGAGACACACCTTCTGACACTTTTTGCAACCATTTTAGAACCAATAGAGACACATTCTGCAAGCATTTTAGTACCAATAGAGACACATTTGCAACCTTTTTACAAACAATAGACACTTTTTGGAACCATTTTAGAACCAAACAATACTCATTTTGCAACCATTTTAGATCGAATAGACATTTTTTGCAACCTTGTTAGAACCACATTAAGGGCACTCACAGTTGAGTAGACATGTGTTCAGTGCTATTCATAGAGACTGAGTGAGGCACACCACTGGCATCTTCCATCTTGCATCTTGGGGGTTCAGTATTGATGTGGATAGAGAACTGGCTAGCAGACAGGAGGCAAAGGGTAGGAGTAAACGGGTCCTTTTCAGAATGGCAGGCAGTGACTAGTGGGGTGCCGCAAGGCTCAGTGCTGGGACCCCAGCTATTTACAATATATATTAATGATTTGGACGAGGGGATTCAATGCAACATCTCCAAATTTGCAGATGATACCAAGCTGGGGGGTATAGTTAGGTGTGAGGAGGATGCTTGGAGGCTGCAGGGTGATTTGGATAGGCTGAGTGAATGGGCAGATGCATGGCAGATGCAGTACAATGTGGATAAATGTGAGGTTATCCACTTTGGTGGCAAAAACATGAGGGTAGACTATTATCTGAATGGTGGCAGATTAGGTAGTGGGAGATGCAACGAGACCTGGGTGTCATGGTACACCAGTCATTGAAAGTAGGCATGCAGGTGCAGCAGGCAGTGAAGAAAGCAAATGGTATGTTAGCATTCATAGCGAAAGGATTTGAGTATAGGAGCAGGGAGGTTCTACTGCAGTTGTACAGGGTTTTGGTGAGGCCACACCTGGAGTACTGCGTACAGTTTTGGTCTCCAAATCTGAGGAAAGACATCCTTGCCATAGAGGGGGTACAGAGAAGATTCACCAGACTGATTCCTGGGATGTGAGGACTTTCATATGAGGAAAGATTGGATAGACTCGTTGTACTCGATGGAATTTAGAAGATTGAGGGGGGATCTTATAGAAACCTACAAAATTCTTAAGGGGTTGGACAAGCTAGATGCTGGAAGATTGTTCCCGATGTTGGGGGAGTCCAGAACAAGGGGTCACAGTCTAAGGATAAGGGGGAATTCCTTTAGGACCGAAATGAGGAAAACATTCTTTACACAGAGAGTGGTGAGTCTCTGGAATTCTCTGCCACAGAAGGTAGTTGAGGCCAGTTCATTGGCTATATTTAAGAGGGCGTTAGATGTGGCACTTGTGGCTAAAGGGATCAGGGGGTATGGAGAGAAGGCAGGTACGGGATACTGAGTTGGATGATCAGCCATGATCACATTGAATGGCGGTGCAGGCTCGAAGGGCCGAATGGCCTACTCCTGCACCTATTTTCTATGTTCTATGTTTCTATGCAGAGACTGAGTGAGGCACACCACTTCCTGGTTTTATAGTCCCTCCCCCTCCCTCCAGCAGGGGCAGACGAGAGAATGGTGAATATTTTAAAAACAGTAATATCTCTCTGATTTTTCAACGATGGGAAAAGTCCTCTGGTCCTGGAAGGCAGAGGAGGTTTCTGAGCGAGGTGGCCAAAAATGACGGCCGTAGGTGGCGGCATTCTCTCTGAAATCACAGCAGGGTGAGCCAAAAGCAATCAAGATCAGACTTTTAGTAATAGAGATAGATTAAGAAAATAAAAGGATCAGAAAGAAGAAAGCACATTTATTTTGAACATCTTTGTTTATGCCACAATACAGATAAGGAGAAAAAATTCACATTGAAACATCCTTTTATATTTCAATGCAGATCAGATCATCAGAAGACATAATTATTAGTAAAAAGTAAAAGAAGGTTGATAGGCTTAGTATTTACTTTAAATAAAGAGCTTTCCTGGCCTTTTTTGTGAAAATGTTCAAATCACAGCATGAAAATGTATTGTTCTGGCAATGTTTGATTCAATACAGCCTGGCCAAATTCACAAGACGCTCCTGAGACATTGTAGACCTTAAACTCAGATTGCTAAATGCCCTGCGTCGACAGACACGAACAGTGTGTGTTGTGAACCATGTCTTCCAAGACGCGCACATAAAGTGACCTCTCTGCAGAAGCTACTGTTGCTGGAATTGTTAATAGTATTCTTAAACTAACACAGACATTTGGGAACAGGTGACCAAGTATGTACTCTGTTAACAAGTTCAACAGATCTAATGGTTTTAATTGTGCATTTACAAAATACATCCTCCCACTAACACACACTCAAACACACACTCAGACACACGCTCACTCACCCACTCACATACACCCACCCAACACCCACACACACACCCTCACACACACCCTCACACACACCCACACATACCCACTCACACACACACCCACTCACATGTGCCCATGCACACACCCACACCCACACACACACACAACCACACACACACGCACCCACACACACGCACCCACTCACACGCACCCACCCACTCACACGCACCCACTCACACGCACCCACTCACACGCACCCACTCACACACACACCCACAACCACCCACTCACACACACCCCCTCACACACACCCACACATACCCACTTTCCCACACCCACACACACCCACTCGCACCCACTCGCACCAACTCGCGCCAACTCGCACCTACTCACACCCACACACACCCACACATACCCACTCGCCCACACCCACTCACACCCACTCACACCAACTCGCACCAACTCGCACCAACTCATACCTACCCACACTCACCCACACCCACTCACACCCAAACCCAGGCCCGGACCACTGAAACAGCGGCGGCTGCCCCCTCCCCGGGTGGGGCCTACGCACCCACTGTCGCCAACCTTCACTGTCTTCAGAATGCCACCGACGCTGCTGCCCGTATCTCTACTCCAGCTCCCCACGGGCCACCACCAGCGACTCCGCTGAACCTCCCTCACCTCTCCACCGGCCACCAGCGGGCTGGAGCTGTCACCTCACCAGAGTTCCCGGCTCAGCACCAGGCCCACAACCTCCACCATGTGGACAGCACGTGGTCTGTCTCTGCTGAGTCCCAGTGTCTCCCCACCCCTCCTTCAGGGAAGATCCATCAGTAGTGATGGGTCTTCCCCTTCCCCTCTTTTAATCAGGTTACCTAGGTATGTTGCAAAACTTTCCTTCAGCGGCACTGCGGCACCAGTGCAGTTCTGTCACTGGTCGTGCGCGCGACTTTGGCGCCTTTGAGGGTGGGGTGGGGTTAAAATGCGGTTTTCCCCTGCCTGCCGGAGTTATATTTTCTCAGGGTGCGAGCTTTTGCTGAAGATTCGTTCCGACTGCCGGTTTGTGAAATTATTTTTTTTAAATTGCCCGACAATTTCAGCGCTGGAGTAAAATAAAAATTAGCTTCTAATGCCGTGAACGGCGACAACGGGGACGAATTTCACGTAGGGGACAAGGTAAAGGAAAGCCGTTTCATTTACATTTAAACGTGCTTCTTAAGATGACCTTAATCCAAATTTCATGTTGCGAAACGGTGATTTATTCCCCATACGAACCGGCAGTATTTTTCCTGCCGATATGGGGTTTAAATTCACTGCAACCGCAACGTTCCAATCGATTGTGTTCCATAAAATCCCACGCGCAAGATGATTTAAATGGCCATTAATTTACAGGAATTAAACACTAAATTCCTTCAATTTGGCCTATAAATTCATGACAATCAGATTTAAAAATCATGTTATATCATGAATTTTTGTGTGAATGTTATTTGGACACTTAGGCTTTTTAACAATGTTTATATTTTCTTAAGAAATGGATAGATGTTTAGATCTAGTAATTTAATTTTGTAATTAGCTACAATTGGGTAACTAACTAATTAAATGCTTTAATTTCAGGTCATTCAAGTAAGATTGTTTCATATTTGTTTCAGAATGCTTCAATCTATAATAACTGAAAAATTCTTTCAGTTCTCTTAATTTTTAAGGAAGTTATGGGCTTTTGACTGTCCTCGATCACAACTTATGTGTTAAGTCAATGGAAAAGCAATAGGGAACAAGATGCTAATTTCCAAGTATGAAAATGGCCATCACTTTTTTAATACTGAAGATATGAAAGTGAATTAGGTATCAAATTAAACTTATTTTTATGCTTATCTGATGGGATAAATTGCAGACTTGATTTTTTTAATCTCAAAAATTTGTAACATTGCTAGGTTCCCCCGACCACACACCCACCAGTTAAAATTCACCGCTTTATTATGGATCACAATTTCTACAAATTACGATATATGAAACTATGTAGGCTCACACAAAATGTGAATGCTAGTCTTCACAAAATATATGCAAACATTTTCTGAGATTTCAGGAAATTCCTGGCCCCCCTCCTTTGGCTCCCAGGCTTCCTTTTGGACCCCGGGCCCGGGTGCGATGTACCCCCTGCACCACTCTCTCATAGGCCCTGGGTTTGAGACAGAGAGAGGAGAGAACAGAGCTGGGAGGGAGAGGGGGAGGGGTAGAGGAAGGGGGGAGATGGGGGGGGAGGGGAGAGAGGGAGAGGGAGGGAGGGAGGGAGGGAGAGTGAGAGGGAGGGAAGAGAGAGGAAGTGGTTGGGGAGAGAGAGAGCGGGAGAGAGAGGAGGACTGAAGGGGAGAGAGAGAGGAAGGAGGGGAGTGAGAGAGGGGGTGGAGGGGTGTGGAGGAGAAGAGAGATAGAGGGAGGGGGGAGTGAGGGAGAGAGAGAGAGGGAGGAGGGGAGAGGGAGGAGAGAGGGAGGAGGAGAGGGAGGACGAGAGAGAGAGGAGGAGATAGGGTGGAGGGAGAGTGGTTTCCGCTTCTTCTATAGAACATAGAAGAAGTGGAAACCACTTTTGACCATCAGGGAGACTGAAAAAAACCTCCCGGAACCTCCGGGAACTGCACGGAAACCTTGGGTGGGGCACAAAATCTCCAGAGGTTTCCGTTCAGGTTTCCTAAGTGGGACAGGAGCATGACAGGACAGGTGGAGAGAAGGATGAGAGGGATTGGGGGAACAGCCAGGTTTGGGATGGAGAGAGGGAAGGAGTGAGGGAGATTTGAGATAGAGAGAGGAGGGGGCAGAGCTCGGAGAGCGGGGAGAAGAGAGAGAGGGTGGGGGGAGAGGGGTGGGTGAGGAGTGGGGAAGAGGGAGAGTGAAGGACACGGGACGACACAGAGCAAAGATACTAGAGGAGCTCCTCTAGTACCTTTGATGGGGAGAGTTGGCCCGGGCCGCTAGCGGGACCGGCGGGCGGCCATCTTGGTGAGGGTTTGACGGCGGCCATCTTGTTGGGTTCTCGCCATTCATAACGCCATCTTGAAAAGGTACCAATAGGCCACTCACTTATGGCCCATTCTCCCCTCCAAACCTGGCTTGGCCACGCACCTGTCAAAGAGTACTAGTTTCCAACCCTTCACCACCAGTGGAATACGCTTCATTCACCTGGGACCCATACAAAACTGGTCATATCAACAAAGTAGAAGGGGTACAGAGGAAAGCAGCACGCTTTTGCATCGGGAACTACAATAGAGGTAGCAGTGTCAACCAGATGCTGTCCGACCTGGAGTGGGAAACACTGGAAACATGAAGGGCAAGGAACAGACTAGCCATGTTGTACAAGATTCAAAATGGGATCGTGGGCATAACTGCAGATAGATACATGACATAATCAACAGAAAGGAGAACAAGAGAGAGAAATGATATGCAAATAGAAACCCCATTCCATTCGCCAGGACAGATATTTATAAGAACTCATTCTTTGAATGAACCTTAAGGGAACGGAATAGACTAGAGAACAATATAGTCAAATCATCTTCACTAGACAGTTTTAAGGGAGCACTAACAGCATGTTAGTATGCACAACACATCCAAGTTTACGATAGCAGAGTACTGCCCTGCCAACTACAAATTCAGAAGGTTCAGAAGGATTAATGCGTGTAGGAAGGGACTGGTTTAAACCTAAGGGAGACACAATGTGCTGGAGTAAATGGGTGGGACGGGCAGCATCTCTGGAGAGAAGAATGGGCGATGTTTCAGGATCAGCAGAGGGATATAGGAGCGGCCAATGGGACCGTATCCCGCCTCCCCCATCTGATGGGCAGCTTCAGCAGCCAATGGGAGCAGATCCCACCTCCCCGACCTGACGTCACAAAGGACCAGGTCCCGCCCCCTCCTTGCGTCTGCCCCCCCCCCTCCCCCCCCCCCCCACGCTGGAGTAACTCAGCGGGTGAGGCAGCATCTATGGACAGAAGAAATAGCTGACGATTTGGGTCGAGATCCTTCTTCAGACTGAGGTTGTGGGAGAGGAGTAGCTGGGGTCACCTGGTTCAAGGACGAAGGAGAAGACCCAGTGATAAGACCCAGTGATAAGGTCCCACATAGGAGATTAGTGGGCAAAATTAGGGCACATGGTATGTGGGGTAGAGTGCTGACATGGATAGAAAATTGGTTAGCAGACAGGAAACAAAGAATATGGATTAAAGGGTCCCTTTCAGAATGGCAGGCAGTGACAAGTGGGGTATCGCAAGGCTCGGTGCTGGGACCGCAGCTATTTACAATTTACATTAATGTTTATAACCAATTGCATGTTGGTCTTCATAAAAAGAGGAGTTGAGTATAGGAGCAAAGACGTCCTTCTGCAGTTGTACAGAGCCCTTGTGAGACCACACCTGGAGTAATGTGTGCATTTTGGTCTCCAAATTTGAGGAAGGACATTCTTGTTAACGAGGGTGTGCAACGTAGGTTAATTCCCGGCATGGTGGGACTGTCATATGCTGAGAGAATGGAACGGCTGGCCTTGTATACTCTGGAGTTTAGAAGGATGAGAAGGGATCTTATTGAAACATATAAGATTATTAAGGGTTTGGACATGCTAGAGGCAGGAAACATGTTCCCGATGTTGGGGCAGTCCAGAACCAGGGGCCACAGTTTCAGAATAAGGTGTAAGCCATTTAGAACGGGGATGAGGACACACTTTTTCACAGTTGTGAGTCTGTGGAATTCTCTGCCTGAGAGGAGAGTGGAGGCCGGTTCTCTGGATACCGTCAAGAGGGAGCTAGATAGGGCTCTTAAAGATAGTGGAGTCAAGGGATATGGGGAGAAGGCAGGAATGGGGTACTGATTGTGGATGATCAGCCATGATCACATTGAATGGAGGTGCAGGCTCGAAGGGCCAAATGGCCTACTCCTGCACCGATTGTCTATTGCGGTTCCCCGTGTGAGGAGGGGGAGCATTAGGTCCTAGCGCAGTCAGACCATGTGGCGTGAAAGTCTGCAGCATGGAGACTCCAGGCCCAGCCTAGGACTCTGGTAAGGTGACAGCTGCGGCCCACTGGTGGGTGGTCGAGTGGCCAGGGCTGGCAGAGCCGCAGGTCAAGGCCCGCGGGGAGTGGAATGGCACACGGGCAAAGTGTCGGAAGTGCCGGTCACCAGATGAATGGGAATGCAGCGAGGGTCGGCGGCTCCGGCGAGGCAGCGAGGGTCGGCGGTGTCGGTGAAGATCGGCGGCAACGGCCACAGGTGAGGCCACGTGGGGATGTCGACGACAGCGGCATCCTCGGTGATCCAGGCCTGAGATCGGTCAAGAAGGCGGTGAGTGTTGGTGCTGCTCCTTGTGGTAGCAATGCCATTGCGGGGCTGTCAGTCCCACCTGCCCCTTACTCCCCCAAGCTGGCTACCTCCCATCCATTATTCCCGCAAGCTGGCTAACCCCCCATCCCCTGCTCCCCAAAGCTGGCTACCTCCGTGAATCCCCCAAGCTGGCCACCTCCCACCCCTTACTCCCCAAGCTGTCTTAGAATAAAGAGGAGGTCATTGAAGACTGAGGTGAGAAAGACATTTTCACCCAGAGAGTTGTGAATTTGTGGAATTCCCTGCCATAGAGGGCAGTGGAGGCCAAATCACTGGATGGATTTAAGAGAGAGTTAGATAGAGCTCTGGGGGCTAGTGGAATCAAGGGATATGGGGAGAAGGCAGGCACGGGTTATTGATTGGGAACGATCAACCATGATCACAATGAATGGTGGTGGTGGCTTGAAGGGCCAAATGGCCTCCTCCTGCACCTATTTCCTTTGTTTCTATGACCCGCTGAGTTACTCCAGCACTCTTTGAAATGTCACCAATCCATGTTCTCCACAGATGCTGCCTGACCCGCTGAGTTACTCCAGCAATCTGTGTCTTTTGAGCAAAAGCATCCAAATATCTTTACTAATCTCTACAACAGTCTGTCCAGTCCAAAGCTCAATGAATGACAACGCCACACATTTCACCTGAAAGTCCTTCACCAGAACTCATAATACACAAGCTTTGAATAGGGTAGTTAACATTAACCATTTCACACAAGTGGTTAACAACTAGTTCACATTTGCTTTCCTCAACCAAGTACAATGTAGATCCACTTTAAATTCCTCGCTGTCTTCCTAATCATAACAATTAGTCATCAACTGAAAACCAGTCTTCATAAAGTGCCCCAATTAAAATGCATTTGGACAGCTCTCCAGGAAACAAATTCATTCTTGCCACTGCCTTCATGAAGTAAATAGAACCATACCCAGAAATCAGCCTGAAGGGTCCCAACCCAAAATCTCACCTATCCATGTTCTCAACAGACGTTGCCTGACCCGCTGAGTTACTCCAGCACTCTGTGAAATGTCAAGTCAAATGTATTTGTCATACATACAAGCTGAACAGTGAAATGAAGTTGGCAATGCCTGTGGGATTGTGCAAAACAACAGAACAAAACAGAACCAGTATTTAGATTTTTTAAAAAGGCACAACACAACAGTAAATTAGTCCCTGGTGAGATCAGAGTTTACAGTCCTGATGACCTGTGGGAAGAAACTCCATCTCATATTCTCTGTTTTTGCATTGCAGCGTGACAGCAGAGGTGCTTGCCTGACCGTAGCAGCTGGAACAGTCCATTGCTGGGGTGATAGGTGTCCTTCATTATGTTGCTCGCTCTGGATCTGCACCTCCAGGTGTATAGGTCCTGCAGGGGGGTGAGTGTAATTCCCATGGTGCGTTCGGCCGAACGCACTACTCTCTGCAGAGCCTTCCTGTCCTGGGCAGAGCTGTTCCCAAACCAGATTGTGATGCTGCCGGACAAGATGCTTTCTACAGCCCCAGAGTAGAAGCACTGGAGAATCCTCAGAAAGATTCTGAATTTCCTCAGCTGCCTGAGGTGGTAAAGGGGCTGCCTTGCCTTTCTCACTAGTGTGGCAGTGTGTGTTGTCCACATCAGACCTTCTGTGATGTGGACTCCCAGGTAATTAAAGCTGCTCACCCTATCCACAGTAGTTGACAATCAGCTCCTTAGTTTTAGTGGCATTCACTAGAGTGATACCAGAGTGTTAGATCAGCCACCTCCTTCCCGGAGGCCTTCTCATCATTATCGGAGATCAGGCCCACCACCACAGTGTCATCTGCAAACTTGATGATGGAGTTGGAGCTGTACCTGGCCACACAGTCATGTGTGTACCGGGAGTACAGTAGGGGGCTGAGGACGCAACCCTGTGTTCAGGGTGAGAGGGTTGGATGTATGTCTCCCCATCTTTACCACCTGGGGCCTGCAGATGAGAGAGTCCAGGAGCCAGGCATACAGGGGAGTGTTCAGTCTCAGTTCCAGCAGCTTCTGAGCAGCTTCTGTGGGGACTATGGTGTTGAAAGCTGAACTGAAATCAATGAACAGAATCCTCACATAGCCCCCCCTTCTGGCTGTCAAGGTGAGAGAGAGTGGTGTGCAGAATCTGGGAGACCGCATCATCCGTGGATCTGTTTGGAAGGTATGCGAACTACGTCACCTATCCATGTTCTCCACAGATGCTGCCTGATCTGCTGAGTTACTTCAGCACTGTGAAACATCACCTATCCATGATCTCGACAGATGCTGCCTGACCCGCTGAGTTACTCCAGCACTCTGTGAAACGTCACCGATCCATGTTCTCCACAGATGCTGCCTGACCCGCTGAGTTACTCCAGCATTGTCTATTTTTTTGTAAACCAGCATCTGTAGCCTTGATTTTCATCCCAAATCTTCGCGTGTTTCAGGGCTTTTACAAACTTTGGCATCTGTGCAATGGGTGCATTATGGGGAAAAGAAACGGGTCACAGAGCAATAAAGAACCATTTTGCAGTAAAGAGCATGATTTTATCTAATTTGTAGACGGTGCTCCCAATGTGCAGTGAATTCGTATTACAGGTTGCTCCAATTTGTGGTCAACACTCCCACCGTGTGGTAATCTGCCGCACTGCAGCCCATCCAGTTTGTGATCAACACTACCACCGTGTGGTGATCTGCTGTACTGCAGGCCTGTCCAATTTGTGATGAACAATCCCACCGTGTGGATTCAGAAAGAACTGCAGATGCTGGAAAAAGCAAAGGTAGACAAAAATGCTGGAGTAACTCAGCGGGTGAGGCAACATCTATGCAGAGAATGGATAGGCGATGTAATGGGTCGAGACACTTCTTCAGACTGATGTCGAGGTGGGGAGTGGGAAAAAGAAAGGAAAAGGGCAGAGACATTAGGCTTGGGGGAGAGCTGGGAAGGGGAAGGGAAGGAGGGAGAAAACAAGGATTACCTGAAATTGGAGAATGGGAAGATGTGACCAATGGTGAGATCCCGTTGGAGGTGGCGAAAATGTTGCAGGATTATCTGTTGTATGTGACGGCTGGTAGGGTGGAAGGTGAGGACATGGGGGACTCTGTCCTTGATACGAGTAGGGGGATGGTGAGTAAGAGCGGAGCTGCGGGATATCTATAATAGAAGAGGGGAACTCCCATTCTCTAAAGAATGAGGACATCTCCAATGCCCTGGTTTGGAACACTTCATCCTGTGCGCAGAGGTGGCCAGTGTAGTCCAGATAGCCATGGGCGTCAGTGGGTTTGTAGTAGTTTGTAGTAGATGTCGGTCAGTAGTCTGTTATCTGTGATAGACAATAGACAATAGTAAGTAGGTCATGTTTATTGGCCAAGTATTCACATACAAGGAATTTGCCTTGGTGCTCCGCCCACAAGTAACAACATGACATACAGTGATAGTAACGAATGACTCAGAAAACGCCAAACATAAATAATAATAAAACATTAATGATAAAACACCATTGATCAAGCATGTGAACCAACAAAATACCAGATCAAAGGCAGGCTACAGATTTTTGGCTGTTGAATAGAGCAACTATTTGTGGATGAAAACAGTTTTTATGTCTGGCTGTGGCAACTTTGACAATCCGGAGTTGCCTTCCAGAGGGAAGTGATTCAAAGAGTTTGTGGCCAGGGTGGGAGGGGTCAGAGATGATTTTGCCCGCTCGTTTCCTGGCCCTTGCAGTGTACAGTCATCAATGGAGGGAAGGTTGCAGCCAATAACCTTCTCAGCTGATCGGATGATTCGCTGCAGCCTCCAGGTGTCGTGCTTGGTGGCTGAGCCAAACCAGACCATGATGGAGAAGGTGAGAACAGACTCTACGATGGCCGTGTAGAATTGGACCATAATTGCCTGTGGCAGATTGTGCTTCCCCAGCTGCCGTAGGAAGTACATCCTCTGTTGTGCCTTTTTGACTGTGGAGTCGATAGTAGCCCCCAACTTGTCCTTGGTCCTTGGAGATGATGGTTCCCAGGAACTTAAAAGACTCCACAGATGTGACTGTGGTGTTGTTGATGGTGAGTGGGGTGGGGTGAGGGGAGGGGGAGCTCTCCTAAAGTCTACAATCAATTCCACTGTCTTAAAAGCATTGCTTTAGGTTGTTGCAACGACACCAGGACGCCAGCTGTGACACTTCCTGTCTGTAGGCAGATTCCTCCCCATCCTGGATCAGTCCAATCAGGGTTTTGTCGTCCGCAAACGTGAGAAGCTTGACAGAGGTGTCTGTGGAGGTGCAGTCATTGGTGTAGAGTGAGTAGAGGAGAGGGGAGAGTACGCAGCCTTGCGGTGCTCCTATGCTGAGTGTTTGAGGGTCCGAGATGTGCTTTCCCAGCCTCACATGCTGCTTCCTGTCTGTCAGGAAGTTGGTGATCCACTGACAGAGGGGTTCAGACACAGTCAACTAGGAAAGGTTGGAGTGTAGTAGCTCTGGCACAATGGTATTGAATGCAGAGCTAAAATCAACAAGCAGGATCCACACATAGTTCCCCTGGTGGTCTAGGTGCTGTCGGATGAAGTGCTGGCCCAGGTTGACTGCATCATCCACAGATCTATTGGCCCGATACGCTAACTGCAGAGGGTCCAGCAGAGAGTTTATGATATTTTTCAGCTTGGCCAGCACAAGCCTTTCGAGTGTCTTCATGACTACAGAGGTCAGTGCGACAGGCCTGTAGCCATTAAGACAAGTAAGACG